>JALAJA010000102.1:45000-85000 GCA_023376005.1 Doryteuthis pealeii | reverse complement strand
CCAGTTCCACCCTGACATTAAAAAGATGGCCAGAAAATTACAGTTTAACACACACACACACACACACACACACACACACACACATATATATATATATATATATATATATATATATATATATATTACTCGCAAAATCTTTAAATGTGTATTCTTTCTTTTGTACCAATCTTATTTACAAGTCAAAATACATAAATTGAATAAGTTATAACGATTCAAAGAGTGTATACATCATTTTGGGAATCATATATATATATATATATATATATATAGTTTGCATCAATTTTTTTCTCACGTATACTGGATTTCACTTTTCCTCAAAAAGTCATCACACCTTGAAAAAGGGCAAAGGATCATCCAAAATATCGGAATAAATCGAACCAGGGAACTGCTGGATTTTAAAATATTAAAAAAAAAAAATTTTGTTCACTTGTTCATTTCCATGCTTCATAATACAAAAAAAAAACAATGTTCACAAGAACAAAGTTTACACACAATCAACTTATCTATCTATCTATCTATCTATCTATCTATATATATATATATATATATATATATATATATATATATATATATATAAGGGAAGTTTGGTATGTACGTGTCGACTTATAACTCACAAACGAGAGGTCATTCAGATTTGAAATCTCGCATACTACTTGATATGCTTATAACTAAGAAACATAAAAATTTGGGTTTTGATTTTTAATGATTAAGCGATATAATTCAATAATTAACAAAAAATTGTAAAATACAGTATACACACCCTACACCCACACCCTACTCACGTCGACACGAGTTTAGTTTTAAACTTGCCAGACAGAAGACTTCGTCGATGTATGAAAGAAAATCCGAATGTTCATTTCAAAAAACAAAAACTAAAATTAAGCTGACACACCCACCCTTCCTGTCTCCCGTCAGCACAATTCGAGCTTTGAAGTAGCGTCAACACAATTCCTAACTGTAACAAAAAAGATAGTTCCAAAACAAAAAAAAACAACCTCCCACCCCACTCATCGTTACTGGCTTAATATTTGAAGTGAGTACATCCCTGCACCCACCTCAAATAATTTTTATTTCCTTAGGCTTTGAACTTCTACGCATATGGTCGTAGAAAGGCAAATGATACTCATATGTATTTTAAATCGATTATATGCTGAAGTCATATTTGTTTTATTCATTATTACTGGATATTCAAATTATTTATAATTTTTAAACATATTTTTAAACCCCTATTTAACCAATAGATGGGACCTGGAGTGGTCGTACTTGGTGGGCTTAGCAAGTACTACCAATCCGAGTCAATGTGAGCCCGGGAGTAATGGCAATGAATGGGTACTCCACACTTCCCAGAGATCCATAATTGGAACCTCACCACTAGATTCAGTTTTACCATAAGAGCAATACGGTAGGGGCAATCATATAGGTGCTAGGGCTTGGCATGACCAGCCTATTGATTGGCGCGACCTCTCCGACCGCCCGTCTAGCCCAAGTAACGGTGCATGCCATGGACTATCTGCAAACACCACGGATCGTCACCTACGGCCGACAGGTGGCCCAATTGGAAGGAGGTTTTACTCAGCAGAGGTGCTGTCGGAATGTAGAGCTAAATAAATAAGGACACACGTTTAATACTTAACTCCTTTTAATTGTTACTTATTAGGGGTAAAAAAGAAAATAAGTTAAATGAATATTTTTCATCACTTTAATGCAACAATCAATTAAGAAAAACAAACAATTAGGAACTGAATTTAAGTTTTTGTCATATGTACAAAACAGTTTTTGAAAAATAGAATTATATTTCAAAACACTCAAAAGTTAAGGATTACATTTTTTTTTAAAATTCTATAAATTATTTTCCTCTTATCCTCTCTCTTACCCACTCACTACGTGGTGTTAAGATTTTTATAGTCCAGTCATGTATTAGTAGTATTATTATATTAATACTCGTGTTCCTTAAATGTACGACCGTAATCGTCTAGCAAATCACCCTCGTCAAAATCGTCCAAGATGAAATGCAAAATTGTAAATCCTGATTATCTGGCGTTGCTTATCCGCCGAATTCTTATTTCTTATGAGTGTCGTCACCTCAGCTTCTTTCTCCGTCAAAAATAGATTTTTATAGTCTGGTCATGGACCGGGTACTTTTGCTAGTATATATATAAGTTAATATTGAAAATTGATGACTAATGAACTTCTGGTACGAATAATAAATAAGACAGAGAGACGCCCCGTCCGTAAACACATATACATGGGTGGGGAGCGGGTAGGATTATGATGCGCCCTTGGCGTAACGGTGATCACCGCACGATAATGGAATCGCTGACCCGAGTTGAAATCCTGGACAAGGTTGTTTGCATCTCATTTCGCTCTGATGCCCTCGGGAAACGTCTGGGTTAATCGTTATTGGTTCGTTTTGTTTTGTTTTGCTTTAGTTTGTTTAATGTCATATCAACCTTCATGGGTCGTAAAGTGTACGTCACGGTATAGGAAAGAATTAGACAACGCCGTAGTAATTATAGTAAAAAATTCATTGCCTCTTTCCGTGGCCCGAACGTGGTAACTCCCGTTTTATATTGAGAGTGGAAGTAAAAAAGTCGTCGGGGTGGCCTAAAATCGGTAACGGCCGATCAGCGAGGGAGTCTATCCCCTTTGCACTAGCGTTAGACCAAGGAAATTGTTGTTGCGTCTGAGGTGGAGCGCCACACCTACCACCAGCTCCTTACTTTAATGCACAGATCCCTGTGCTACTCATACGCAGAGTTGGCGAGGACCGGTATCGAACTAGGAACCTTGTGGTTTGTAGCCGAACGCTCTACCGACTGAGCAAACCCGGCCAACTTAACACATGGGTTATTTAATGCTAAAGTCCATAAAGCACATCGACTTTCTAGACACCCTGTATATATTTTGTTTACCTTGGCTGACTCTATGAATAAATGGGCTGACTTCTGATTTAGGTCGGAAAATTAAAACGGAAAGGTTTTTTGGGTAATCTTCAACTTGTTCCTCGTAAATTCCTACTATAAAATAAACTGAACCCCATTTTATGTCCGTGTTTTTACAATAAATGTTTTATTTTTCTTGCACCCGTTATTTTACAATACTAAATATATTTTCTTTATTTGTTGTTGTTATTTCTTTTCTTTTTTTTTTTTTGGCTTTGGTACTCTAAAATAAAAACGTCAGATTTTAATCATCGTCGACGAAAAAACAAAATTACGGTCATAAAAGGAGGATTCCATTTATGCCTAAATTGTAAAACGAGCCCCCACTTTAAAACTAACCATTCTCACAAAATAAAACTTTTAGAATATACACATTGAAGTGAATATTAAAATAAATAAATAAAAATATATTTAGTACTGTAAAATAACGGGTGCGAGAAAAATAAATCATTTATTGCAAAAACACGGACATAAAATGAGGGTTCATTTTATTCTATGGTAGGAATTTACGAGAAAAAAGCTAAGGGTTACCCATATGACTATATAACAATATAAATGAAATATTTCTTCCAGGCCGTGGTGGTGTCGGTGTTGTTGTATGGCTGCACCACTTGGACCTTGACGAGGCGCCTAGAAAATAGACCAGATGGGAGTTTCACAAGGATGCTGCGTGCGATATTGAACAAATCGTGGAAGCCACATCCCAAAAGAAAGCATCTATACGGCCACCTGCCCCCTGTTACACAAACCATCCGAGTAAGGCGAACAAGACATGCCGGACACTGCTGGAGAAGTAAGGATGACCTTATAAGCGACGTCCTTCGGTGGAAACCGGCACATAAACATACTAGTGCATGCCGTCCAGCAAAGACCTATGCGGATGCAGCATGCTGTGCGGAGGACCTCCTGGGGTCAATGAGGGATAGGGATGGTTGGCGAGAAATTGTCATTGATATAAACACTACTGGCGCGAAATGATGATGATAATATCTGCTTCTAGAGAATAAATGTTATGGTTACGTAATATAGGGACTGGCAAAAAAAATCAGCTTCTACGAGTTTTAAAAGCGAATTAAAAAAATTAAATCTATTATTTAAGGTCAAACTTTTGTCTAAATCGATAAGTAGTAACATAATGTCCATCATTAAAAAAAAAGAAAAATATCATTACATATGCAGTTTATTTTTAATACATTTAAAGGGATTTGTTTTGGTCAATTTCGACGCGATCCGTCATTCTGTCTCTTTTACGATGGTTTTAAGTGCTGGTTTACAATTTTACTGTAACATTCGCGATTGCAAAAAAAATTACCAAAAATCAGGTAATTATACGATTTTAATGAAATTTTCAGTATTGATTTAACCATTAATGAATTTTATAATGCATCAGATATTTTATTTCAAAACTTTAATTTAGTATTTTTGCTATGAAAAATTGATATATAAAATTCATTTAAAATGTGAAAAATCTGATGTTAAGTTTAAAATGTTATATGCTTAGATTCTAGAAATAAATATCTATTTAATACAAACCTTATTTCATTGCATCAAAGTATACTTTTTGAAGAAAAACTCGATTGAAAATGTAACCCCCCTTTTTAAGCAGAAAAATATCGATGTATAATTTTTCTTTTATAAGATAATAGCCAATTAAATAATTATCGAAATGAGTAAAAACAAATCTCCAAAAAATTAATTATCTATTATTTTTTTTCATTTTATTTTTCGATTTTCGGTACTTATTTTCTCATAGAATAGCCACCGTAAAATTTTTTTTTTTATTTCTATTCATAACTTCGGTCTTTTATCTTTTTTATTTATACTGTAATTAGTACAGTATAAGACCAACTCGAAAAGAATTAAGCGACCTGAAAAAAATGAGAAAGTTTTGAAATAAAATAAATAATGCATTATAAAGATCATTTATTGTGAGAATTTCATTAAAAACCGATAATTTCCTGATTTTTTGGTAAATTCTTTTCTGTATGGGTCCTAAACTTTGACCCCTCCCTGTTTGACCAAGCGGACCAAGTAACCAATAAGCACCCCAACTGGACTTGTTTTGAAAGGAACACCTTTTGCTTTTCACCATAAACTCCCGGTTGTTTTTTACAAACAACAGACGATTTTTTTTGCATTAGAATTTCACTGAAAAAATTTTTAAAAGTTTGTTCATGTATATTTACAACCCAAAGGCACGTTTTTATACTAAAATAGTTTTAGATTTTAATTTTAAAAATTAGTTATTTATTGGTTACTTGGTCTCAACATCCTTTTATTTAAATAAACATAAAAAATATTTTGTGAAATAAACATTTCTGCATTTCTCTTCTGATTAAATAAAAACTATTTTAATATAAAAATGTGTATTTAATATAAAAACGTGTTTTTCTTTTAAAGTTTTTAAAACTTGAAAAAATTCCTATTTAATTAACAACAACAACTTGAAATAACTAAAAAATGTTTATTATAATCGAAAACTATTTCTTTCTTTCTCTATTATATTTATTATATACCCAAGTATGGCAGAAGGGTATATATGGTATACAACATTTATTTCATCAAAATAGCTACGATTGTACTAGCCGAAACATACAGTTCATGACCGGACTAAAAGAATTTTAGGACCATCCGGGAATGAGAAAGAAAGGGGTAAGTGAGGAGTAAGAGAGGGGGTAAGAAGGAAATGATTAAGTAAATTCATTATCAAATTAAAAAATATCTCTACAATTCGCGTATGAGTGTTCATTTATTTTACGATTTCTTTTGTTTAGATATGAAATATTATTTTTAAAATGTGTTACATACACAAATATAAATATCTTCCGATTCACTAACTCAGCAATTCAATTCGCGCACACACCGCAATAAAGTGATATAAGTTGCTGACGCCAAAACGGAAGTTTACTCGATAGTAGCCTAAAACGAAGTGACCAAATTAATACGATTCTACGCATAGGCTCCAGATGAACTTCCGTTTGGAAAACAAGAATTCCTAATCAATAAAGAAAATAAATTTGTAAATAAAATTTGCATTTTCATCCAATCCGAACGATTGCGGGTGAAATGAAAATGACTTCAGTTGATCCGATTTTGGGTCGCGACATTCTATTTAAAGTCGGCTTTGAAAAGCCAACAAATCAGAGATACCTGGGACAGCGAACAGTCCACATCACAAGGGAAGCCGGCGGCACGAAATTCTACAACTCAGATCGACCGACCTATATCTCTCACCTACCCCTAACCTCATGACCCTTACTGCCGGCCGACTCTTAAAGGGGCAACCTCATACAACAACAAGACTACGCCAACTGATACATGATACCAACCCGCTATCGGCTACTAAAAACCAAGACGCTTCCCACCTAATCAACACCTAACCACTACCACTGGTTCATCTGCCCACTTCTCCACCGACACTACAACTGATTCGGCCACCGGACGGACATTCACTGACTTTATTATTCAAGACACGACTATCACCAAAAATATCCTTTAAATTCATTTCTATCTTTTCCTCGCTTTTCATGTTCCTTTTTCTAATACAATTTTGAAAACTTAAAATCTGTGTTTGTTTTTTCTCGTCACCATACGCTTTCTACTAACCCTGTTTATAACAAATGTAAGACCTAACACATTGGGACAAATCTATAGCTCAATGTATTACTGAAGAAGTCCTCATGGCAGTGGTGTGAGCATTGTTCCTCATTATCTTGCGAGTAGAGATTTATGCGCACAATTGGTAATTAAAATCAATGTAAAATACCACAAAAATGGCCATTCCCTTTCGACCGATAGACTTGATTCTTGATTCAATTTCCCGGTAAACGTAACACATTGGGATAAATCTATAGCTCAATGTATTACTGAAGAAGTCCTCATGGCAGTGGTGTCAGCATTGTTCCTCATTTACTTCCGAGTATGAAATATTATTTTTTAAATGTAACCCTAAACTCGCGAGTGCTTTGAAACAATTTAATTTTTCTAAAAAATCTTTTTGTACATGTGAAATTTAAAAAAAATTAGTGTTTAATTGTGTGTTGAATTAAATTGGTGAAACATGTATTCGTTTGATTGATTTTATTTTTTACCCCTAAAATGTAAAAATAATAATAATAAAAAATAATAATTAAACATCTGTCCTGATTTGTAGAGTAGGGACTAGAACTCTCTGTGCCTTCGGGGACAGGAAGTAGAAAAGGTAACGTCCTTTTCAGGTTGGGTGAAGAATTCTCTTTACGGTTTTGGTACCAACGTCTGAGCCTCGTAGAAACGAGCTCTTGTCGCAGTCTCTTGTGACTGAAGAACTTTCCCCTCAGTGAGGGAGTAACAACTACAACTCAACCTGACACCCCCCTCAACGAGGGAGATATATGAACTGTAAGTACTGCCCCTAAGTACTTTGTTATATTGACTGTTGTTGAGTTTACATGTGAATAAATAGGGTTAAAAGTACATCTGCTTTCCCTTTCGTCATTACATTCTGTGAACTTATATTTTGTTCCTCATAGACTGTAGACAGCTATTCCTACAGTAGGTAGAAAATTTTATGTATTAAATTCAATCGAAATCCAGTTTTTCGGTATTATCATTTTACTCCTTGTGAGAAATTCCATTCGAGATATCACTGTTGGTTTTTCACTGAAGTCTGAGTGTCAGCAAGTCTCTTCAGATCTCCAGGACTTTTCTAAGTATTTTAGCTGATTTTAACAGTGCTGTGGTCTGGATGGTCTTGATTTTCAACTCATCCAGCCTCCTTTTCAAGCTATTTGGGACCGTTCCAAGTGCACCAACTACAATTGTTTTTCCCAGCTTTTTGACAAGATTAAAATATTTGTAGCCGGTGGTTCACTGGAGACTGAGTGACAGCAAGTCTCCTCAGATCTCCAGGACTCTTCTAAGTATTATAACCGATCCCAACAGTGCTGTAGTTTGGATGGTCTCGATTCTTCCTCTGATTTCCAATTCACCCAAATTCTTTTCCAAAACTTTTGGGGGCCATTCCAAGGTCACCAATTATAATAGGTACGACCTCCGCCTTTGTGTTCCACATTCTTAGTTCGCTGGCAAGGTCTAAGTATTTGTCTATCTGTTAGCTTTCTTTTATTTACATTCTGCGGTCAATTGATTCAGTTTTCTGTTGGCACAATCGACATATTGGGTTTCATCAGTTTTATTATTATTAACACTAACAAAAAACAAACAAAAAAAAAACAACAAAAAAGTAACAAAAAACACACTCCGGGCGATATAAAAATTAATTTTTAAGAGATTTTTCCTGGTGGGGTGGGAGTTGAAAATTCAATGTGAGAGTGTTTTTATCCTAAGTAAGTAAAATTATCAAATTTATTAAAGAAGTAAAATAAATAAATAAATAAATAAAATAAAACAATTTGAAATGGAAACTTATTTCCATCTCCATCAAATAAAATGTTGCGTGCGTCTATTAATTATTGATTAAATAATTATTTTGAATATTTGACACGTAAATTTTTACCCAAATCGTAGGTATTTATTTATTTGTAAACTTTTTAGTTAACATCTAGTTACGTTTTTTTTTTTTTTAATAGCGCGCTTGCATGTAAAAATAAAAAAGCTTTCAAAGCTCAATTTCTAAAAGGTAAGGTGTGCGGGCATGGACCCTTGTTAGAAACAACAGTTGGAACGTTAATTTCATAGTTTTAAGACGTTCTACAAGAGTTTTTAAGTTGTTTTTTATTTGCGTAAAAACATAGTCAAAACAGGTCGATTTGGACGTGTTTTTCAAGGATTTTAGCGTACGTTTTTAAAAGTATATGAATTTAAGTAACATTTTTTAAAGTTAACCAAAATTTTTAAGTTTGCAAACTATCAGGCATGATTAGACCCTTTGAGGTTTGCTAAAAATACCAAATTCAATGTTATTTTATTAATTTAAGCCTAAAATTACAAATTTATTGAGTACAAATGATGGTAATCCTTAACTTGTTCCTCGTAAATTCCTACCATAAAATAAACTGAACCCTCATTTTATGTCCGTGTTTTTGCAATAAATATTTTATTTTTCTTGCACCCGTTATGTTACAATACTAAATATATTTCCTTTATTTATTTTAATATTCACTTCATTGTGTATATTCTAAAAGATTTTATTTTGTGAGAATGGTTAGTTTTAAAGTGGGGGCTCGTTTTACAATTTAGCCATAAATTGGATCCTCCTTTTATGACCGTAATTTTGTTTTTGTCGACGATGATTAAAATCTAACATTTTTATTTTAGAGTACCAAAGCCCCCCCCCCCCAAAAAAAAAAAAAGAAATAACAACAACAAAAGGAGCCCCCACTTTAAAACTAAGCATTCTCACAAAATAAAACCTTTTAGAATATACACATTGAAGTGAATATTAAAATAAATAAAGAAAATTATTTTTAGTATGGTAAAATAACAGGTGCAAGAAAAATAAAACATTTATTGCAAAAACACGGACATAAAATGAGGGTTCAGTTTATTTTATGGTAGGAATTTACGAGGAAATAGTTAAGGATTACCCATATGATACTATTATGCTTGCAAGAATTTTCCTCCTGCGGGAATCTTAAAAACTCCTATAGTACCAACTATCACGTAAGGTGTGCGGGTATGGACCCTTGCTAGAAACAACAGTTGGAACGTTAATTTCATAGTTTTAAGACGTTCTACAAGAGTTTTTAAGTTGTTTTTTTACTTGCGTAAAAACATAGTCAAAACAGGTCGATTTGGACGTCATTCTAAAGGATTTCAGCGTTGATTTTAAAGTATATGAATTTAAGCAAATTTTTCAAAGTTAACCTAAATTTCCAAAATTTCAAACTATCAGGAATTATTAGACCCGTTGAAGGTTTGCTAAAAATACCAAATTCAATGTTATTTTATTAATCTTCAATGTTGCTACACACTTTTTTTTTAATAGCGCGCTCTGATGTACAAAAAAGCTTTCAAATGAAAAATATTATAATCCACACAGTCGCCCACTCAGAGAGTTAGAAATTGGACAATCGGTCCAAATACAAAACCAAATCGGTCATACCCACGTAGGTGGACAAAACTGGAAGAGTGGTAGAGAGGCTGGGTAACAGACAGTACCACATACGCGTCGACGGAAGCAACCGAGTGACCCTACGCAATCGCCGCTTCCTCCGGGAGATAGACTCAGTGGTAGACACCCAGTGCCTCCCGCCGTCAGAGGATATCCCTATGATATCGGACCATACAAAAAGACCCGAACCTCTAGATACCTCACAAGAGGAAATGGGTATGGAAGTGGACGATGTAGATTGCCAGGACAGAAGGGAAGTTCCAACAATGATAGAGATTGACGAAGACCCATATGAAATGCCACCAGACCGGGGCCTACGTCGCAGTACAAGGAGGTCGCGGCAAACCAGGGCTATATCCCCACATACACAGGGTATTTTCGCACGAATACTCAAGGACGTCCCAACAAGTGACCACAAAACGAAAGTAAAAAAAAATGGTTTTAAAAATTGATTATTAATTTCGCAAATGATTTTTCTCCCATTTCAAATTTATTTATTTAAATTGTCATTATTATTGTAATCTGATCCCTTCTGCTTAATTATAATGAAATAACCATTATTTTTTCTACTTTTCTTGGAAATTGGAAAACACCAGGCCACGATGGCATACATGGATTCTGGTTCAAAAAATTTACTTCTATCCACAAAAGAATGGCCCAGCAACTGAACAGATGTCTAGAAGAAACAGAAGTACCCGAATGGATGACGAAAGGAATAACTACCCTAATCCAGAAAGACCCTCAAAAAGGAAACATCCCCAGCAATTATAGACCGATAACTTGTCTACCCATGATGTGGAAAATATTGACTGCTGTTATAAAAGAAGAAATATACTTTTCACTCAATTGGCGAAACCTTTTCCCAGAAGAACAGAAAGGATGCCGCAAGGGAAAAAAGAGGAACACACGATTTACTGTATATAGACCAATACATTCTTAAAGAAGTAAAAAATAGACGGAAAAATATTGTAATGGCCTGGATCGACTACAGAAAAGCATATGACATGGTCCCACATACCTGGATTTTAGAATGTTTAAAAATGTACAATATTTCCAACAACATCATAAAGTTAATTGAAAAAGCCATGGAAAATTGGAGATTTCAATTAAAAGCCGGAAAACAATCCCTGGCAGAAGTAAAGATCCAAAGAGGTATCTTCCAAGGAGACTAATTATCACCACTACTGTTCATTATAGCAATGATGTGTGACCGGTTTAAAAGACTTTTGAGAGCTGACTCTTTGCCATTTAAATTTCCCTAACGGCTGTACCAAAGTTCCTTGGAATTTTTTACCTGTATGATGGGATGTTTCAAAATTCACTATCTATTCACCTCCGAACTCATTCGATTCAAAATTATTGTACTCTGAGTCCTTCTGCTCAATTATAATGAACTGACCATCAGTAGCTTACGGTACCAAATTTCCTTGGTATTTTTTTACCTGTATGATAGAATATTTCAAAATCACTATCTATTCATCTCAGAACTCATTCGATTCAAATAAAGTCTTATTATTATTGTAATCTGAGTCCTTCTGCTCAATTATAATTAACTGACCATCAGTAGCTTACGGTACCAAATTTCCTTGCTATTTTTTTACCTGTATGATGGGATGTTTTAAAATCACTATCTGTTCACCTCAGAACTCATTCTATTCAAATAAAGTCTTATTATTATTGTAATCTGAGTCCTTCTGCTCAATTATAATGAACTAACCATTACGTTTTGTAGTTTGTATGGCTGTGGTGGGATATGATGGGATATTTCAATGTTTCCTATCTATTCGCCTATCTATTCGCCTGATTATATTCAAAAGTATTCCTATTATTATTGTAATTTGAGTTCTTCTGTTTAATTATAATGAACCAACCACCAGTTTTTGTACTTGGGTATAATATGCGTAGAAACAGTTCATTGGCGGGAGAGCCACTGTAAGTAGGCAAAGGGTTAAACTATTTTTATATTCTTTATAGGATGAAGCGATTTTGTTTTTATTATTTTATTATCTATGGAAAGAATTCAAATAAGCTTTTATCTATCTTATTAATATCAATATTGAATATTTAAAAAAAAGATCATTAAAAACATATATGATACAGGGTTGTTCTTTATTCTATGTATTAACGATTTGGGGGAATTGTGATGTAAACAGTGACGTAGTTTCGGTTTCAGAAAAATATACACTGAATCTCCATTATTAATGGATATCATACCTTGTGTGTTTTTCACACCAGTGTTAAGGACCGTTCCAAGGGCACCAGCTTCAATTAGTATCACCTTCACCCTCATGGTCTACAGTTTTTCAGCTCTCTGGCAAGGTCAAAATATTTGCCTATCTCTTCGTTATTATTATTATTATTATTATTATTATTATTATTATTAGTTTTTTCACACCAGCGTTAGCTGATGGCCTTTCACTAGAGTCTGTGCGACAACAAGTCTCCTATTATTATTATTATTATTATTATTATTATTATTATTATTATTTCACTCTATTCGAGTTTTTTCCCACCTGCAGTAGCCGGTGGTTCACTGGAGGCTAAGTGACAGCAAGTCTCTTCATGTTTCAAGGACTCTTCTGGATGTTCCAGCCGATCTCAATAATGCTGTAGTCTGGATGGTCTCGATCCTTCTTCTGATTTCCAATTCATCCAGACTCTTTTCCAACCCCGGGGATTGTTCCAAGGGCCCCAATTATTATTATTATTATTATTATTATTATTATTAGTTATTAGTAGTATAGTATTAGAGTATTATGTAATTAACACACACATACAGACACACTAATATTTAGTGACGACGGCATTGAGCTCTCAAACAGAATCTGAACTCTCTAACATTTTACCGTTGGAAGAAAGAACCAGCTTAGAATCATCCTAATACTAATACAAAATTACCTGGTATCCCACCTACGAGTAAGTATATATATATATATATATATATATATATATATATATATATATATATATATGTGTGTGTGTGTGTGTGTGTGTGTGTGTGTGTGTGTGTGTGTGAAGAAAATGTTTTCAAAAATAGAACAGACTCAGGATGTTACGATCAAAGGAAAAATGTTATATGTCTATACTTAAGTATTTCGGTTTATGATAAACCATCATCAGGACAATGCAAGATAAATTTTTGTAAGGGAGAAAAATTAAAAATGTTAAGTGTATGGTGAATGTGGGAATATACTTAACATTTTTCATTTTTCTCCCTTACAACATTTCTTTTGCGTTGTCCAGATGATGGTTTATCATAAACCGAAATACTTAAGTATAGACATATAACATTTTTCCTTTGATCGTAACATCCTGAGTCTGTTCTATTTTTGAAAACATTTTCTTCACATATTGTCGGATTAATTTCCTCATCATATTTCCATATATATGTATGAGAATTAATTAATAAATATATCAATGAAGAGATGAAATTGAAACAAATCTTTCCGATTGTCGTGAGTTCATATATGAAATAAAACATGATGACTTCTTCATAGAGGCTAGCGTAAAAAATACTTACCATTTAAAAGAATGAACCACAATTAAGCTGAAAAAAAGTGTTGGGGGGGGGGGCGTGCATTCGAGGAATATTATATTTCGCAATGAGTTCAATGTAATTTTCAAAATTCAAAATAAATACAAGGTGTTAAAAAATGTAAACATTTTTATGAGAGTTCCTTTATGATAATACTAGAAGGGGCTACCCGGCGTCGACTGGCTAGAGGGAGGAGCAAAAACTCTGGGATGTAATCCTTAACTTGTTCCTCGTAAATTCCTACCATAAAATAAACTGAACCCTCATTTTATGTCCGTGTTTTTGCAATAAATGTTTTATTTTTCTTGTACCCGTTATGTTACAATACAAAATTATTTTATTTATTTTAATATTCATTTCAATGTGCATATTCTAAAGTTTTTTTTATTTTGGAGAATGCTTAGTTTTAAAGTGGGGGGCTCTCGTTTTAAAACAAATTAAGTCATGCACCTCATATATATATATATATATATATATATATTATATATATATATATATATATAGAGAGAGAGAGAGAGAGAGAGAGCGAGAGAGAGAGAGAGAGTGCACAGAAATAACTACTCGAGTTTCACCATAAGGATCTTCAGGGTTAAATCCACTGAATTAATGAAGATATTGATTAATAACGCTGTTATTGTTATAAACGCTGACTTATTCGAATAATACTTGTACCAGCCAAATATTGAGACCAACCCAATATTTTTACCGGTAAGTCATTCCTTATATATATATATATATATATATATATATATATTATATATGAATGGAGGTGCAGAAAAAAAAAACTCTGAATTCAACCTGTTAAACTCCGTATAAGAAATTGCTTTGTGTCACATCTACTCGTGCGTAGGGGTTGGTATATATATATATATATATATATATATATAATATATTATATATATATATATAATTTCATAGATAGAGGAATTACATAATTGATATTGATAATACCATGACCAGACAACTCGGCCAAACCATTTGCGACATCCGGAGCACTGAACAGTGTTTCGACCTCCTTTGGTCTCATCAGCAGTGCATACCACAATCTCCGCCAGTAGAGATTGAACCTGTGGACCACAAAGTGATATATATATATATATATATATATTATAATATATATATATATATATTAAAGAGAGAGAGAGAGAGAGAGAGAGAGAGAGACAGACAGACAGACAGACAGAACGACAGACACACGGAACTAAATAGATAAATATGAACAGACTGTCGTAGATAGATATGAATAGACTGATAATATATATATATATATTATATATATATATATTATATATAGTGTGAACAAAAATTATTATTAAGACAATCAGGAATATTTCTTGTTGTTTGTTTAATCTCAACTAGTTTCGACCTTCGGTCATCTTCAGAAGAAAATTTCTTATTTGAAGAAATTGTTGATACATTATTAGAAAGGGAGCATTATAGAAGAGTTATAAATGTTCAAGTGTTATAGTGGGTTTAACATGCTGTTAAAATCCGGGTAGGCGAGTGTGTTTGATAGTAGCATGTTCATTCGTTCCGTGAAGAACCTCTCTGAGGTAGTTGTTTTTTGGATGCTCTTATATATGTGAGGGAGGTTCACGGGCGTTGTGTGTTATGACTGTATGTGTATACATGTATATGACTGTATGTGTATACATGTATATGTATGTGTGTGTTTACATATACTGTGTGGGTGTGGTGTGTATGTGTGTGTATACATGTATATGTATGTTGTGTTTACGTATACTGTGTGGGTGTGGGCGCGTGTCTGTATCACGGTACTGTGCGTGTGACTTCTAGATTTTTAATTGGTCAGGAGTGGCTTGTTTGATGTTTGATGTGTGGTGGTCAGTGCTTGTTTATTTTGGTGACCTCGGCCACCCTCGTAGGTGTAGACATATATATATATAATATTATATATATTATATATATATATATATATATATTAGATCCAAATCGCTTAACATTATCTAAAATAATAACCAATTCCGCCCATAACCTTTTTTACTTTATATATAAAAACAAAACAAAATAATATTTAATCATTTATTAAATACAGAACTTAATAATAATAATAATTAGAAATTTAAAAATAATTAATCGTAAAATAAAATATATAAAAACTCCTTTTCTAAAATATTAACATATTCCGCTCATAACTTTTTCACTTTATATATAAAAATTAATTACAGTAAATATCTAATCATTTATGAATCACAGAACTTAAAAATAAAATTTAAATAATAAAAAACATTTAATCGTAAAAAATTCCTTTACTAAAAGTCTTTTGAATTCCAACCGTCACATTTCTTAACACCCATCCCCTTCCGTTTAAATTGTTTCGCCTTGTTGCCAACATCTCAAAAATTCGCTACATTATTGTCAAAAGATATACATGGAACATGACCGACATATATATGGCGCGAAATGCCCACGTTGGTGAATATTGTAACGGCTTTCGTTTTTTGCAGTATTAAGGTTTTTGTTTTGTAAACTCATTTTGACTTTCCTCTCCGACCAACAACTACGGGAGTGAATGAGCTCTGATGATGATTTTTGTAAATCGAAATATTGATCAATATCAGCTATGATATATATTATAATTTGTTTTCTTCTTTAACAGCATTGTGTGATGTTTTCATTCCACCTTTTCTTACTCATATTGTCGGATTAATTTCCTTTCTTTTAACTTATATTATATATGTAAACAAGCCACCGTTTTTTTAAATCTTAAACATTTTGACCGTCTGGTCTGATGATTGCAGTAAGCATGAAACTTTAGTGACGGGATATTAAATCCATCATATAATATATTATTTTATTGTAAAGCTGCTCTGCTATTTTAGCATTGAGCACCTTCATATGCATACTTTTCTCATTCATCATCTATTCATTCTATATTATATATTACTAGCAAATATATGCACCCTCCGGGTGCAAGTATTTAAGTTTTAATGTAATAAATATTGTATTAAATTAGAAAGGCTAAGAAACTAATAAGATACAGATAAAAAGATTTGAAACAGAGGAGTATAATAAAAGAGGTGAAACAAGGGGAGTATAATAAAAAATGGAACACTGAAACTTACTCTTCCATCACTCTCGTCTTTCATTGTTATTTTTTCTATATTTAAGTATTTAGTTATAAGAGGAAGTAAAGAATAAAATGACAGTTATTTATCTTGTTAATGGATTTCATTTAAGATTATTGAAGAGATTTTTGCTTATATTCATTAAAATAAAACCAAACAGTTAGAAATCAATAATACTAAGCACATATTTATTAAATTCGATTTTTAATATTAATATGCAAATTAGCCTTCCGTTCACACTGTAATCCGCTATTTTGTTGTATATATAAATATAATTGCTTGTTGTCAGTATGTAGACATAGTTAACAGTATAATAATGTAAGACAATTATTAATAATTGAGGTTTAGATAAAAATAAAATCATGGAGAATGTGATGTCAATAACTAAGAAAATTGTGACTTGAGTAGGAATATAGTTTCGGTTACAGACAGAAAAAACACAATCTCCATTATAATAAGATATAGATAGGTAGATAGATATGAACAGATAGATGGATATATATATATATTCCATACTTGACACATTCGCTCATTTTGAGGGGTTAACTCTTTTCGGTTTTCACCGATTTCTTTCTTCTTTCCTTTTTCCCCAAACAATAACAATGAAAACACATTTCATTCAACATCAACAAGTTTAAGATTATTAATAACATTTCATTCTTTGCAATACAAATTATACCCATCCACCAAAACTTTCAAATTTTTTTAACTGTTCTCTAACGGCCTCTGCGTTCCTAACGATTTAAAAAATATTCTTTTTTTTTTCGAACATTTAAAATTCTATTCTTGTCTCCAACGATTTTTATATCCACTCAAAAAAAAAAAAAAAAAATCACTCTGATGAAGGTCGTAAAAAAAATCTCTCTGTGTACGGAACATTTTATACATTTTTCCTATTATTATTATCACATCATTTCAACTCCATCTGATTATTTTAATAATATAATAACGTAAATCGTATACTTTATTGTAACAACGACGAATACACAATTGTAAGTATCGTATAAATGAAATATAAAAGTGAATACGATAAATTCATTTTTATCATCTACATTTCTTTTCTTACTCATTTTCCTCATATTGTCGGATTCATTTTCCATTTTTACATAGAAAGATTCATATGAACAGACTGACATAGATAGATAGATAGATAGATAGATAGATAGATGTGAATTGACTAACGCACACGCATGCCTTCGTTTGTTTTTAAAGACTCATTTGTGTGCCTAAAACAATATGTACATTTTAGAAAACTAAAATTGATTTCTTTTTTTCACTTTAATTTAGGAATATACTAAAACTCAGTTATAGCTGCACAGAAGACATGCTACTAAACAAAACACAGAAAAAAAAATATATAGGCATAACTGAAGGCATCTGGAAACAAAGAAACTACACACACAAACATGCTGCTAATAATAAAAAGCACAATAAAACAATTTATAACACACACAGCAACAAGAACAACAAACAAATACCTATAATTGCAAAAAAAACAAAAGAAATCCTTTAACCGGAATTGTTTACAGCCTTCATTATTACAGGATGACGGTTTGTTAAGTTTTTCTTTCTTTAATGTTATATATATATATATATTATATATATAATATATATATATATATTATATATATATTATGAGAAACACATTTTTTTTTCAATTGTGATTCTACTCTTGAGGATTAACTCCTAGAAAGTCTAGTTGATGAAGCAAACAAACCTCTTGGGTTTCATAAAAAGTTGAGATTCATTCTACTTGGGAGATCGGACCAGTTTTTTTTTTACACCAATGATAATTCACACAGATAAAAGACAAGGATTTTCAATGTTAATTTTCTAAGAAACTACACACACAAACATGCTACTATAATAAAAAGCACAATAAAACAATTTATAACACCCACAAGCAACAAGAACAACAACAAAATACCTATAATGGTAAAATAAAACAAGAAAATCCTTTAAACGGGAATTGTTTCCAAGCTCTCATAAGATCTAAGCAAAACATACAAAAAAATATATATAGGCGTAACTGAAGGCACCTGGAAACAAAGAAGCTACGCGCATATGACATCGTTTAACTATTTAAAATATGAACAGAGTGCAACACTTTCTAGACGCGTTGGGAACTAAAAATATCAACCAAAAAGAAGCTGTAAAGGAAGGAAAATACAACCAGCTTACAAAACATTGCGACTTTTGTTCGAAAGAAATAAACAATTGCAATGATTATAAAAATAGTCTATACATATATAATGCAATTGTGTGAATCTGTATAGGAAACTTCGAAATAAAACAATTAATGACAAAGTAAATATATATACACAATAAATATCACCAGGGCTTGTTTTTTGAGCAAAAATAATAAAAATTTGATTTATATTTGTGAAAGGATTAAAAAATAAAATTAAAATGATAACAGAATGATATTTTTTTTTGCATTTATTATTTTGAATAGTAGACATTAATGTATATTTTCAGAGTAGCTGGATCAATGCAAGGTCTATTTTTTACATGGGGATTTTAATGGGCATCTGTATAGGAAACTTCGAAGATAAATCAATTTACGACAAAGTAAATATATATACAACTAAATATCACCAGGCTTGTTTTTTTTAGCAAAAATAATGAAAATTTGATCTCATATTTGGAAGAATTTAAAAATTCAAATTTGAAAAGTAAAAGAATGGAAAGTCATTTGCGTGTTATTTTTGTTTATTTATTTATTTTTATGTTTTTTTTTTTTTTTTTTTTTTTTTTGGTTTGAAATATATATTGATTGATTGAATTATTGCATCATTTATATCTTTTTTTTTTTCTTAAATTGTAAATCATTGAATTGAAATTTCTTACAGTATTGGTATCAAATTATATATATATATATATATATATATATAATATATTAAATTTGATAGAGGAATTATATATATAATTGATAATTGGGAAGTCGTGTCCTGGGGGTGACCTTGCCTTCTGTAATCCTGCGATGGGATTCACGGCAATACAGGTTAGGTGGCTGCGCAGTTTGAATTAATATTACCATTGACTAGATGATTTGGCATTCTCCGTTTGTGGCATGGGCTGGTGCTCAGTGTGTTGAGTCCCCCGCTCTTCACGCTGTGGTCGCTGGTTCAATCTCTAGTGGCGGAGATTGTGGTATGCCACTGCTGTGGAGACAAAGGAGTTGAAACAGCTTTTCAGTGCTCCGGATGTCCCAAATGGTGTTTGCCGCGTTGTTGGTAGTGTGATTCAATTATATATATATATATTTCATTGGGACATTATAAACTTTTATGATTTTTTTTAAAATTTAAATGGGTTTTTACACTGATTGTTCATATACTTGGCTTTAGTAATAATCAATCTAAGTTTAGCGCTGAAAGAAATTGTTGGTCAGTTTTATTCCCAAGGGTATTAGCGTAAAGCAGGCTCGTCTGTTATTTACGGATTCTACCTCTCTAGTGATCGTAAACATATATATACCGATGTATGTATTTATCAGTTAAAACTACGCTTTTTCTGACAGCTGAAGACGGCCAAGGGGTTAAGGAAATCTGACTGATGAAAAGTCAGTCAGGTTCACTCCCAGAAGTATTTGCTAAGTCTAGCCACACTGAAGAGATGTGAAATGTCAAACCAGTGTCTGGGATGACTACATATATAAATATATAATATATATATATATATATATATATATATATATGTGTGTGTGTGTGTGTGTGTGTGTGTATGAGGAAATATATATACTTATATATATATATATGAGGAAATATATATATATTTATATATATATATATGTATATGAGGAAATATATATTATAAATCAAAATGTAACATCGTATGACTCTCAATTTATGTTAGTATATACTACTTTATTGGTTGTACTTGGAATTATAGTGTATATATTTTTATATAAATTTTTATGAGAATTCTTTGCAATCATTGTCAGATCCAATTAGAATTCTTAGCAAAATGTTTAGAAAACTTTAATCAACAGATAAAAAAAAGTCTCTCCCGTCTAAAGAATAAAGTCTAGCTGGTTACCTTGTTGATTTTTCTTTTTTGCTTATTCTTCATGTAAAAATTAAAGGTTTGCAAACATTTGCCCATTACAAAGAAAAATAAGTCTAAATATAATTATATATATTTCCGTGGGATTTTTATGGGTCAACCAACGAGGATCTCACTCGCGATGAGTAATAAAGGATCAGCGAGACTAAGTTTTTAACTACAACCCCGCTACCCAGGCGACGCCGGGTAGCCATTTCTGTAGTCAATAACCGAACAAATAATTACTATAAATATAAACCTTGTTGGAATATAAAACCGAATCAGTATTGTTTGCATATAATTTATATATAGTTTCAAATCACTTCTTAGGAGCTGATGGTAGGAGTGGCGCTCCACCTTAGATGCAAAATCAATCTCCTTGGTCTAGCGCTATTGAAAAGGGGATTGAATCCCTCGCTGTTGGCTGCTCCAACTTTAGGCCACCCGACGACGATTCTTATGTAATTATTATTTGGTTGGTTGGTTGAGTGGTTTTTGCGCATGTCAATCCTTGTTGGGTTATTTTTATACCGAAGATGTTTTTGTCTTATTCATTTTTGTTGGGTTTACGAATTTTTCTAAACACATTTTTTTATCTATTTACTCATAGAAACTGCACCACTAGATGCAGTTTAAGGTCATGAACAGGACACTGAACCCTCAGTCACCGCTTATAGCACATACATGATAAAAAGCATTTGAGCGATAAGAGAAATAAGGTCAGCACCGCCATATAGGTACAAGGGATTGGCGTGACCAGCCATTTATCGATGGAGGCCTCTTCGACCGTTCGTTGCATGTCATGGACTGCTCAACCACCAAGTTCAATGCCTTAAGCCTCACGAGTCGCCACCCACAGCCAACAGATGGTCCCATTGGAAAGGGTCTTACCACTCTGCAGTAGTGTAGAGGGCGTCTACTACCCAGTCAGAAGAGTGGAGTATGCATGTCATGGACTGCTCACCATTTCAAGCTAACTGAGGTTGTGTTCTCTGAATAATGTTTAAACAAACAAACACAGAGATGCTGATTGGTAGCATCCTGACGCATAAAAATCTAAAGGATGCAGTAAAATCGTATCCATGCGTCCCAGTGTTTTTCTTTTTTCTTCTCACACCATTTCAAGCTAACTGAGGTTGTGTTCTCTTAAATAATGTTTTAAACAAACAAACACAGAGATGCTGATTGGTACGCATCCCTGACGCATAAAATCTAAAAGGATGCAGTAAAATCGTATCCATTTGTCCAGTGTTTTTCTTTTTTCTCCCTCACCATTTCAAGCTAACTGAGGTTGTTTTCTCTTAATAATGTTTTAAACAAACAAACACAGAGATGCTGATAGGTACGCATCCCTGACGCATAAAAATCTAAAAAAGGACGCAGTAAAATCGTATTCATGCGTCCCAGTGTTTTTCTTTTTTCTTCCCTCACCATTTCAAGCTAACTGAAGTTGTGTTCTCTTAATAATGTTTAAACAAACAAACACAAGAGATGCTGATAGGTACGCATCCCTGACGCATAAAAATCTAAAAGGACAGTAAAATCGTATTCATGCGTCCTAGTGTTTTTGTTTTTCTTCTCTCACCATTTCAAGCTAACTGAGGTTGTTTTCTCTTATAATGTTTAAACAAACAAACACAGAGATGCTGATAGGTACGCATCCCTGCGCATAAAAATCTAAAAGGACGCAGTAAAATCGATCCATGCATCCAGTGTTTTTCTTTTTTCTTCCCTCACCATTTCAAACTAACTGATGTTGTTTTCTCTTAATGTTTTAAACACACAAGATGCTGATAAGTACGCATCCCTGACGCATAAAATCTAAAAGGACGCAGTAAAATCGTATCCATTTGTCCCAGTGTTTTCTTTTTTCTTCCCTCACCATTTCAAGCTAACTGAGGTTGTTTTCTCTTAATAATGTTTTAAACAAACACAGAGATTCTGATAAGTACGCATCCCTGACGCATGAAAATCTAAAAGGACGCAGTAAAATCGTATTCATATGTCCCAGTGTTTTTCTTTTTTTCCTCACGCATTTCAGACGANCGTTTACTGATAATTATAAGAACAATAGTCCGAATAAATCCAATTAATACTTGTTCTCAAGCCTCATATAAAAGATTTAGAGAAAATTCAGAGAAAAAGACAAAATTACATACGATGGTGAGATTCTAGTGCCTGTACTTCCAAAAGTTCCTTGTTGGGTTCATTTGAGATAATATTCGGAATGATTTTGAACTACATTAATACATTGGCTTTAATACATTGATATTGCAACTACATGAAACCTATCCTTGCAATCGCGCAAATTAGGGATAATTACTGAAAGCCACATAAAGGATTTCAAGGATTAGGATAAGATAATAATTCTTTGTAGATATATATTTCAATATATGTCCGATATATTTGTGCTACTCATAAATAAATGAACATAAAGGGTAATATATAATGTCCATTGATCATGCATGTCACACACATACCGGTCCTCTATAATAATAATAATAATAATCTATTATAATGGAGATTGTGTGTTTTCTGTCTGTAACCGAAACTATATTACAATCGAGTCACAATTCTAGTTATTTACATCACATTCTCCATGATTTTATTTATATTTAAACCTCAATTATTTAATAAATTGCTTCACTTTTTATTAGTGTTGTCCATATCTACATTCAAATAACAGCAATTGTATTTATATATACAAAAAATAGCGGTTTGCAGTGTGAATGGGAAGGCTAATTTGCATATTGATATTAAAAATGTGATATTTATTAAATAGTTGCTTAGTTATATTGATTTCTAATTGTTTGGTTTTATTTTTATGAATATAAGCAAAATCTCTTCAATGAATCTTAAATAAAATCCATTAACAAGAAAAAATAACTGTCATTTTATTCTTTATTTCCTAATTAACTAAATAGTTAAATAAGTAAAATTCACAATGAAAGACGGAAGTGATGGAAGAGTAAGTTTCATTTTCTATTTTTCTATTATACCCCCACTCTGTTACATACTTTTTATCTGCCTTCTTATTAGACTTTCTAATTTAATACGATATTTATTACATTAAAACTTAAATACTTGCACCGGAGGGTGCATATATTGCTAATAATAATAATAATATAATAATAATAATAATAATAATAATAATTAATAATAATAAATCAAAGCAATTATAGACCAATAACTTGTTCTACCCATGATGTGGAAAATTCTAACTGCTGTTGTAAAGAAGAAGATATACTTTTCACTCAATTGGGGAAACTTCTCCCAGAAGAACAGAAGGATGTCGCAAGGGAAAAAGAGGACCCACGACTTACTCTATATAGACCAATACATTCTTAAAGAAGTAAAAATAAACGGAAAAATATTGCAATGGCCTGGATCGATTACAGAAAAGCCTATGACATGGTCCCACATACCTGGATTTTAGAATGCCTACAAATGTATAAAATTTCCAACAACATTATAAACTTCATTAAAAAAGCATGGAAAACTGGCGAGTTCAATTAAAAGCTGGAAAACAATCCCTGCAGAAGTAAAAATCCAAAGAGGTATCTTCCAAGGAGACTCATTATCACCACTACTCTTATTATTGCAATGATGCCGCTAAACCATTACTGAAAAAAATGTACCGGGGGATACAAATTTAGTAATCACAGAAAAGATCAACCACTTATGTACATGGATGACATTAAAATTTTTGCAAAAAATGAAAAAGAATTGGAGAGCCTAGTACAAACTATTAGATAATATAAGCCAGGATATAGGGATAGAATTTGGAATCGAAAAATGTGCTATGCTTGTAATAAAAAGGGGTGAAAGAAAACTATTAAATGGAATACAACTACCAAATCAGGAAACTATAAAATCTCTTGATGAAAATGAAAGCTACAAATACTTAGGAATTTTAGAAGCGGACAATATCATGCAAGCAGAAATGAAAGGAAAAGTTAAAAAAGAAATCTCAGGAGAACTAGAAAACTTCTAGAAACGAAACTTAACAGCAGAAATCTGATCAAAGGAATTAATACCTGGGCTGTCCCCATTATAAGATACTCAAACCATTCTTAAAATGGACAAAAGAAGAACTCAGACAGATAGACCAAAGGACGAGAAAATTAATGACCCTGCACAAGGCTCTCCACCCTAGAGATGATAGAGATAGATTGTATGTGTCAAGAAAGGAAGGGGAAGAGGTCTTGCCAACATAGAGGAATGCGTAGAAACCACATCCAACAACTTGAAGATTACACAAGGAAGAGCAAAGAAAATTTACTTATGGCGACCAACAATAGTAGAAACGGCAGATGGACAAACAGAAAAAACGACAAAGACTAGAAAACAAAAATGGGAAGAAAAACAATTATATGGACGCTTCAAACGACAAATATATGAGGTTGCACATGGAAAGACTTGGACATGGTTAAGAAAGGAAACCTCAAAAGAGAAACAGAATCACTTATAATTGCTGCACAAAATAATGCCATAAGGACAAACTACATCAAAGCGAAAATTGATAAGACCCAACAAAATAGTAAATGTAGACTTTGCGCGTAATAGAGATGAGACTGTTAACCAATACTCTGCCAATGTAGCAAACTAGCACAACGAGAATACAAAGCTAGACACGACTGGGTTGGGAAGGTGATCCACTGGGAATTATGCAAGAAATTAAATTTTGACCACACAACAAAAGGTATATGCATAAACCAGAATCTGTTCTTGAGAACAAAACGCACAAAATTCTCTGGGACTTTGAGATAAAAACGGATCACCTTATCCCGCAGAAGGCCAGACCTAGTATTGATTAACAAAAAAGAAAGAACTTGTCAACTGGTGGATTTTGCAGTGCCAGCAGATCACAGGGTGAAGTTAAAGGAAAATGAAAAAATGGACAAATATCTGGACCTTGCCAGAGAACTGAAAAAGTTATGGAATATGAAAGTGAAAGTTATACCAATTGTAGTTGTGCACTTGGAACAGTCCCAAAAGGATTAGAAAAGGGTTTGGAAAGTTTGGATATCAGAGGAAGGATTGAAACCATTCAGAACACTGCACTGCTGCAATCTGCCAGAATACTCAGAAGAGTCCTGGAGACCTGAGGAGATTTGCTGTCACTCAGACTCCAGTGAAAGACCATCAGCTAACGCTGATGTGAAAACTCAAATAATAAAATTATTAGCTGATGTTTATAAACGCAAGCCACAGCATTTCAGATTGGATTACTTTCATTTTTACGAATTCATTTTAAAGCACCGGTAATAATACAATAATACCAGCATTAAAATAAGGATGCATGGAGTTTAGGGTAGGTAAAAGTACTGAGCGTAAGTTGGGTTAGTGAGCATCATAGAGAAGATTAGCCTAGGCCTACGGGAGGTCTCAAACTTCAACTACGATGTATAAAACGCGGGGCAATTCTTTGAGACAAAACTTTGGAAAAACAGTGCGTCCTATATGCCGTCAAATACGATAATACTTTCATAACTTATCTTCATTATTTGCCTTCATAAATTTCCAACTGATATAGAAGTCCTGCCCAGAGGATCGTCCACCAGGCATCATGAGCAGTCCAAAACAGGCAACTCTCCACTTTGGCCTTACTTAGTCAGACGAACGGTCGGAGAGGCACCTCCGATTAATCAGCTGGTCACATCAAGCCCTGGCATCAAGATGATTTGTCCCAGCCATATTGCCCTAATGGCAAAACCCAACCTTTTTTTTATCATACATGTGCTAGAAGGCGGTGGATGAGGGTCTAATGTCCTGGGAGTTGGAACCTTTCCGTCCACTAAGGACGATGCGTAGTGTAAAAAAAAATTTTTTTAATAAATTTTAAAAAATAAAATAAATAAATAAAAAAAAAAAAAAAAAAATTAAAATAAATAAATAAATAAAATAAAATAAAATAAAATAAAATAAAATAAAAAATTAAATTAAATTAGATAAAAAATCATCTGCATCTCGCGTAAGTGATTCTGCAGGCCAATTCTTGAGTGACAGTCTTTGGTGCACTGAATGCACACAAACCTGGTATGACCGTAAATTCTATCAATAGTCAATACATTCCTGGAATCTCCCTAAGAGGATTAAGGTATGTTCAAATTTTCTGTGGAACTGGGGAAGATTCCTGTGTTGACTGTGATAGTAAACAGCGAAGACTTTAAAATTATCTATACATATATGAAGTGGAGGCGCATGGTGTAATGGGTAACGTCAAAGGAAATGGGCACGACAAGGCGAGTTCAAATCCTGGACGAGGCTGTTTGCATTTTACATAGCACTAAACTCCAAAGGTATGAATTTAACTAAATTCCTTCCAGCTATGAGTAGATAGTAACGCAGACTGGCTCTGAACTTTGGCAACCAGTCTAGGAGAAGGAAAACTCTGAATTCAAACCCGTTAAACTCCCCTTAAGAAACTGACCTTGTGTCACATCCTACTCGTGCGGAAGGGTTCGTTTTACACTTCAACTTTTTACTCGTAAATTCCTACCATAAAATTAGGCTTGGCTCAGATAATGACCAAGCTTAATTTATGGTAGGAATTTACGAGTAAAAAGTGAAGATTACCTTTGTTATTGTTATTTCTTTTATTTTTTTTATTTTGGCTTTGGTACTCTAAAATAAAACGTCAGATTTTAATCATCGTCGACGAAAAAACAAAATTACGGTCATAAAAGGAGGGATCTAATTTATGCCTAAATTGACACACGGAGAGAGATGTTGTGTATGTTTATAGTCGTAGGAAATTGACTCGTCGATCCGAGTTCAAATTCTAGACGAGTATGTTTACATTTTAACAGACCTAATATTGATTAGCAAGAAAATGCGAACGTGTCAACTGGTTGATATATATATATATATATATATATATATATATATATATATATATATATATATACCAGTTGACAAGATCTCATTTTCTTGTTAATCAATACTAGATCTAGTCTTCTGGTTGGAGTAAGGTGATCCGTCTTCATCTCAAAGTCTCAGAGAATGTTATGCGTTTCATTCTTAAGAATACACTCTGGTTTGTGCAAATATATTCTTGTTGTATGGTCCACGCCGGGGGTCCAGTGGCTTCGGCCCTGGATCTTTACAAGTTAATAGCGTCGATCCCAGGGGGCTATCCCCCCAGGCAACACCTGCCCCCTTGATTTAAAGGGGCAGGGCTGGGTTTATTGCCCAGTGCCTGAGGCGCCCCTCTTGAGGGGGAATGCCGACGGGATCGACGCAATTTTTCACCTGCCACTCCATGAGCTTCGGCTTGTGGGTGGTCCCACGTTAATAGGGACTTTGTGCCTGACCCGTACAAGTGGGGTACGCGGTAAATACTATTCTTGTTGCATGGTCAAAATTTAGTATGCAGGTTAGTTTCATAATTAGATACCCCTTTTTGGAGAGAGTGCTTACTTCTCTGCAGAGGATGCAAGAGCGGTCTGGGTCAGGGTGTACCTAAGAGTAATACCAAGGAAGGGATAGAGTATACTATCCATATCTCCAGAACTGAATTTATTCTCTATTCTCTAGCAAGGTCCAGGTATTTGTGTATGTTTTCATTTTTTTTTTCTTTTTCATCTTTACTTAGTTGACCTGTTCATTTTTCTTTTTTGTTAATTAATACTTCGTCTGATCTTTTATTTTTAAAATGTTTATTTAAAGTTGGGCGTTATATATATATATACATATGCAATTATACATTTGCAATTGAAAAAAATACCAAAAATCAGGGAATTATCTGATTTTAATGAAATATTCAGTATTGATTTATCAATTAATGAATTTTATAATGCCTCAGTTATTTTATTTCAAAACTTTAATTAAGTATTTCTGCTATGATATATTAACATATGAAATTCATTTAAAATATGAGCAGCATGATTTTAAGTTTAAAATGTCACATTATTAGATTCTAAAAAATTTTTTTTTTTAATAACTATTTTACTTTAATATCAATCACCCATATTTTTGGGGTCGAAAACTGTATTGGAAATTTAGTGCCCACCCCTTTTAAACTGAACAAATATTGATGTATATTTTTTCTTTTATAGAATAATAGCCAATTACATAATTATCGAAATGAGTAAAAAAAATATTATTAGTAAAAAAATATAATATATATATATAATATATATATACATATTTTTAAAAAATGGTTTTTTTTAAGTTGGGCGTTATATATATATATATATATACATATTAAAAAAGTTTTTTTAAAGTTGGGCGTTATTATATATATATATATATATATATATATATATATATATATATATATATATATGTGTGTGTGTGTGTGTGTGTGTGTGTGTGTGTGTGTGTGTGTGAACATGAAGTAGCCCACCCAGTATATGAAGAATTAACCCTGTGAAACTTTGGTGAGAATTCTTCAGGTGAACCAACTAATAATTTGAAATATTTTTTCACAGCTGTTGTCGCCAGTTTTTGATAAAATAAACTAGTAACTTATTTACTGATCATGTCCAGTAAATTCATCCATCAAATTTCCCAGAGACTCATTCAAATCAAATCCGTGCGTCCCAGGACGCAGTAAATTAAAAATCTATCAGTGTGTGTGTGTGAAAGACCCAGATAAAAGCCATACTGTGATCTAGGCACAGATAATTCCTACTCTACCCTTTATCTAATTTCATATTTTGTACAAATACAGAGAATAAGAGAAAAATATTGATTCTTTTTCTTTGAGTTACATGATTTAACAGATTCAGTGTGTTACAATTTTGGTAAAAGTTTTTTCTTTTCTTTTTAAAGCATTTTGTAGTTTTTCATGATTTATAAAAAAAATACCCATAATGAGGCAGTGAAGGAGAAATTGCTTTTACACAGAGAATTTAATGCGTTTCATTCTCAAGAACGATATCTGATTTCTGCATATGTTGCAGATTGACTGTTTGTTTTGCGCGGGAAGTCGAAAAGACAAAGGAAAATTGAACAGTGAAAACAATAGATAGGCGAGACAGAAATCTTAGTATAACAAAAGAGGTGTGACAAAGGACTCATCTGGACAAACGCTAACTTGAACAAAGGGAAAGGGCTTCCGGTCAAGGAACAAAAGAATGTGTGGGCTTAAGCGGTCATCGGAGAGACCCCAGGAAGAGACCCGAAGAGACGGCGAAGAAAGCAGAAGGGTCTGACCGTCGATACGGTCGGGCGCTGCTAGCGAGCAGTGAGGCCCCCCCACCACCTTCCACCACATAAGTAGTCGTAGTGTCATTATCCATGCCCGCCACTCACCTACCACACACCGAAGAAAATAAAGAAGAGTCATCTTTTGTATACGCGTATCTGTTGTTATTGAAGTTCAATAGCTGACTACTAGATACATCGTCTAGGGGTCAGGAACAATGTCCGCTGTATACCCGCAACGTATACGAGTCAGAGTAGCGTGAGTTTGAAGAAACCAGTATACAACACATATACCACTTTGTTGTATGGTTGATATTTTGTTTCTTTAATCATCACCTTTCGGTAATTTATGAGGAAGACCGTCCCGGTCTCCTGCCTGAAAACTTGCTAACGGTGATTGCTGAAAAACCAACCCAGCTACGATCCGTAGCCGAAGCAGTGTCACTTGAAAGAAAACAACCAATTTGGAGCGTTTTTTTTTTTCGACATTCAATTACATATAAAAAATCCAAAACGTTTATTTTTTTTCGGTATTTCTTGCTTATTTAGATATTCTTTTATATTTTAATAAAAAAAAACTATCTATCTATCTAGTCATCTTCATATCTATCTATATTATTGTTTGTTTATCTATCTATCTATCTATCTCAGTATATTCAAAACTAGTCATGTTACTTTGTTTATATCTAACTATCCATCTATCTCTGTTCCTATCTATTTATCTGCTTTTCAGAAAAAGATACAAACTATTTTCCAATATGCCTTAATAAAATAATAAAATGAAATAAAACAATGTTTTTATCGACACTGCTTCGGCTACGGACTTCAATCGTAGCTGGGGTTTGTTTTTCACCACTCACCGGTAGCAAGTTTTGAGACAGGAGACCGGGACGGTCTTCCTCATAAATTACCCACCTTTCCAACCCAATCATACCTAGTCTTATATTCTCGTCATGCAAATTAGCTACATTCGCTTATTACATCTATGTCTCCACACATCCTACATTTGTTCTTTTGTAGTATCTTATTTGTTTTTGCTTTGGTATAATTTGTTCTTATGCCATTGCTTTGTGCTGCAATTTTGAACGACTCAGCTTCTATTTTAACCCTGTGTAGTTCATTTCATGTGAAATCTCTCAAAATTGTCGCTCGAAGTATCCATTATGATAATGATAATCTCTTTTTATGATTATTAGCAATTATGATTATTAGCAAATATATATATATATATATATATATATATATATATATATATATATATATATGCTTGAAGCATAAACATAAACATTTAATCAAAAGCAAAAATAAGGACAATAATTTTCCATTAAAATAGAGACAATAATACACAATGTTGTTAATCTCATAATTAAAGAAGGTTTATTAATAGCTAAGTTACACCCTCACATAAACAGTAGGTTAGAATTAAACATCGAATATATAATTAATTAGCATACATATTTCATAAATCCACATGAAAAAAAGAATGGAATTGAAATTGATTGAACAAAGGAAATCACGTCTCTTCCGCGTGGCGTTCTAACAACCCACGTGACGCGTGTTTAGCGTTGTAAAAATTAATAATACCAGTTTACTGTCATACCATGGACACCCCGTTTTAAGGGGATGGTTACCCCCACTGTAGGGGAGATAGTCAGAATGTAAGTAAAAGTTTAAAAAAAGTCGGCCAAAAGTCGGTATCCGCCAGACAGCGAGGGAGTCTATCCCCTTTTCAATAGGGCTAGATCAAGGAGATTGTTTTGGGGTCTGAGGTGGAGCGTCACACCTGCCATCAGCTTCTCACTTTACCGCACAGATCCCTGTGCTACTCGTACGCTAAGTTGGCGAGGGCCGGTATCGAACCCGGGACCTCGTGGTTCCTAGTCCGAGGCTCCACCGACTGAGCTACCTGAGAATAATAGCACTTATACTCTCCACATCTCCAGAACGGTAGACTCGCCATAAGACCAATAAATGGCCAGTTAATGACATACCCTGGACACCCCCATTTTAAGGGGGTTACCCCCTCTGTAGGGGAGATAGTCAAAATGTACCTAAGGGTAATACAAATGCATGAGTAGAGTACTTTCACGTCTCAAGAACTGGAACCTCAACATAATACCTTTTAAATGGCATACCCAGTCCCCCCTTATTAGGGGGTTTGCCTCCTCTACAGGGGATACAGTCAGAACTACCAGAGAGTAATACAAATGAATGTACTTCACATTTCCAGTACTGGAGCCTCTCCAATAAACAAGTTTAATGGCATACCTAGTACACCCCTTAATAAGGGGGGTTACCCCCTCTGCAGGAGATACAACCAGAATGTACCTGGGGGTGATACCAATGAAGAGATAGAGTATACTCTCCCTATTTCCAAAACTGGAGCCTCGCCATAAGATCCAGTTTAGTGTCATACACACGATACCCCATTTTAAGGGGGATTACCCCCTCTGCCGGGGATACAGCCAGAATGTACCTGGGAGTGATAGCAACGAATAGATAGAGTATACTCTGCCTATTACCAGAACTAGAACCGCGCCATTAGACCTTTTTAGAGGTTTACCTACGATATCCCATTTTAAGGGGGATTACCCTCTCTGTCGGGGAATACAGGTAGCGTATTCTAAGCACCGCCGATATGAGGTTGGGGGGGGGGTGTTGGGTGGGGGGGGGCATACAGCTGAGGAAATATTGGAAATTTGACGTCTGATAATTTACAATGCATGCTCCGTTGATCTGTACTGATTCTGACATTGTTGATGGAGATAAAAACGGTCGTCATGGAAACATGGCCAAGTTCCATAAACTAAGATTAGTTGGTCTTTAATTATAAATACTTAAGCATTGGCCAAAGTATTAAAGGGAACGCACACACACGGACACACACGCGCGCGTGCGCGCGCGCAGACGCACACACACACACATACACACACACATATACACATTCATGCATATATAGAAACACGTGTAGCATCCACACAAACGTATTTATGTTTGTGTGTGATTCTATAATCCCTGTTGCTCCTGTATTAAACAACGTCCAGTTCTAGATTGGTTGGTTGGTTGGTTGGTTGGTTGGATTTTACGACATGTCAACCCTTGTTGGGTTATTTCAGGCAGAGGTTGGTTGGTTGGTTGGTTGGTTGGTTGGATTTTACGGCATGTCAACCTTGTTGGGTTATTTCAGGCAGAGGTTGGTTGGTTGGTTGGTTGTGTTTATGGCATGTCAACCCCTTGTTGGGTTATTTCCGGCAGAGGTTGGTTGGTTGGTTGGTTGGGTTTTACGGCATGTCAACCCTTGTTGGGTTATTTCAGGCCGAGGTTGTTGGTTGGTTGGTTGGTTGGTTGGATTTACAGCATGTCAACCCTTGTTGGATTATTTCAGGCCGAGGTTTTGTTGGTTGGTTGGATTTTACGGCATGTCAACCTTGTTGGGTTATTTCAGGCTAAGGTTGGTTGATTGGTTGGTTGGATTTTACGGCATGTCAACCCTTGTTGGGTTATTTCCGGCAGAGGTTGGTTGGTTGGTTGGTTGGTTGGTTGATTGGTTTTTACGGCATGTCAACCCTTGTTGGGTTATTTCCGTCAATGGTTGGTTGATTGGTTGGATTTTACGGCATGTCAACCCTTGTTGGGTTATTTCAGGCAGAGGTTGGTTGGTTGGTTGGTTGGTTGGTTGGATTTTACGGCATGTCAACCCTTGTTGGGTTATTTCATTCAGGGGTTGGTTGGTTGGTTGGTTGGTTGGTTGGATTTTACGGCATGTCAACCCTTGTTGGATTATTTCATTCAGGGGTTGGTTGGTTGGTTGGTTGGTTGGATTTTACGGCATGTCAACCCTTGTTGGATTATTTCAGGCAGAGGTTGGTTGGTTGATTGGTTGGTTGGATTTTACGGCATGTCAACCCTTGTTGGATTGTTTTATGCCGAATACGTTTTGTTTAGTTCATTCTTGAAGAGTACTCATTTTTTTTTATAAACTCAATCTTTTTAATTATTTTTTTATTAATTAAGAATACTTAAAGGTTTAAAATAAACAATCGCACAAACAAACAAACACACACACACATACACATACACACACACACATACACACACGTACACACATACACACACACATACGCATATAGAAACACGTGTAGCATCCACACAAACGTATTGATGTCTGTGTGTGATTCTATAATCCCTATTGCTCCTGTATTAAACAACCTCCAGTTCTAAATTGGTTAGTTGGTTGGTTGGATTTTACGGCATGTCAACCCATGTTGGGTTATTTTATGCCAAATTAACGACCAAGTGAATATATATATACATTAAATATCATATATATACATATATGATTAATAGCAGTCGATTTCACGTGTGTGTTCAATGCACATGAAATCGACTGCTATTAATCGATGTCTCGATTAAATCAGTGGATTTAACCCTGAAGATCCTTATGGTGAAACTCGAGTGGGTTATCTCTTGTACCCATTTTATGATAAATTTGCTCTACTTAGTATTGAGCACTTTGTATTTGTTATATCGCTGACTTAACCCTCTAAATTCTACACTTACTAACCATCGTGACCAAAATTCACCGGTAAGTCAACTTTTCCTTTATATATATAATATATATATATATATATATATATATATATATATATATATATATATATAGCGCTGTTATGCTTGTTGTTATGCTGGTTGTTTTCCTTGAAGAGGGCTAAGACTCTCATCTCTGTCGTCTGTTAGAGTCGTAGGAAATGAACACGTCGATCCGTGTTCAAATCCTGGACGATTTATTTACCTTCTTTTCAAACTCGGGAACATTATTGACGTAATCGGGAGCCATTACGGAACTTTGGACCTAACCCTTTATTCAGTCCTCGGGAGTATCCTGTTCCCGAGTCGAGAAGGTTCACGAGTTCGACAAGAAATGCTGAAGAAGGCTGGCGGGCACATCGGCCGAAACGTTGTACAGATAACAATGAATATGTGGACAATAGTCCGAATAACGCAGATAATACTAATCATCAAGATTCGTCTCAAACATTCAGAGAAATATATATATATATAATATATATATTATATATATATATATATATAATTTAATTATTATTATTATTATTATTATTATTACTAGCAAATATATGCACCCTCCGGGTGCAGTATTTAAGTTTTAATATAATAAAATATCATATTAAATTAGAAACGCTAATGAAACTAAATAAGAATGCAGATAAAAAGATTTGGAAACAGAGGGGGTATGATTGAAACAATAGAACAACTTTGAACAACTCTTCCATCATTTTCCGTTACTCCCGTCTTTCATTGGTAAATTTTCCTAATTTAACTATTTAGTTAAATTAGGAAATAAGAATAAAATGACAGTTATTTTTTCTTGTTAATGGATTTCATTTAAGATTCATTGAAGAGATTTTTGCTTATATTCATTAAAATAAAACCAAACAATTAGAAATCAATAATACTAAGCACATATTTAATAAAATCACATTTTTAATATCAATATGCAAATTAGCCTTCCCTTTCACAATGTAAACCGCTATTTTGTTGTATATATAAATACAATTGCATGTTATTTGTATGTAGATATGGACAACACTAATAAAAAGGTGAAGCAATTTTATTAATAATTGAGGTTTAAATATAAATAAAATCATGGAGAATGTGATGTAAATAACAAAGGGAATTGTGACTTGTATAGTAATATAGTTTCGGTTACAGACAGAAAAACCCTCAATCTCCATTATAATAAGTTATCATAATATATTCATCTGTGAATATATCGGTTGTTTTTTTTTTTAGTTTTTGAGTTATGAAGTTAGTAATCAAAAGTCTGGTGATAAAACGAGACGGGGATGAGTTACATTTTTCTTTTTATAAGGGCCCGATTCTAGCTATTGGTGAAGGTATGCTATTTTATTTGGCTAGCTTTATCGTTTCCAGTCATTAACTTCTAACTGCAGCATTTCTATGCTGTGATGAGCCTTCATTTCCCATACGCTTTGTTCTACTCTTCCTTGACCTTGCTATCCACATTCGGATCCGAGACATCTCTCAACCAAAATTTCCTGGAGACCATTCCCCAAAATCATAACCTCAAAATCCTCAGAAAATACCGGGGCACGGATCTTACCGTTTCTTTTCTATTCCTCTTTGGAACCCCAAACTCATTATGATCCAAAATTATTCCTCAGAAAACACAGAAAAATTACTACTAAATAAAAGAAACTAAAAAAAAAAGTTGTCTGATATTTATTCACAGATGAATATATTATGATAACTACATTATTATATCACATTATATGGATACAGATACAAAAATAATTCAAACATATATATCTCGTTATATATATATATATATATATATATATATATATATATATATTATATATTAACATAAAGGTACACGGTAATAACCTACTCGAGTTTCACCATAAGGATCTTCAGGGTTAAATCCACTGGCTTAAGTATTGAACTGGATCATAGCTGCTTAACTTCTTGATGATTGGATTTTGTATATAAAAAGTATGCTCTAAAATCATATTATATATTTCTTTGGTGCACCTGAAATTTGCTGTGGTCCATTTTGGCCATAGGTTGGGAACCACTGGCTTGTGATCACCCATCTAAGTATTGAACAGGATTATAGTTGCTTAACTTCGTTGATCAATCGGAAACCGTTGCTTTCAGTGTGACATGACCGTAATGAATATAATAGGATATAAAAAAAATCGATGAATTTATTATTTAGATGTTCAAACAAAGGCTTTCTTGCAATTGATTTTTATGACTAAAAAGTTTTTTTATAAACCAAAATAGCAAAAAATATAATGACGTAAAAGAAACACACATATATATACATATAATTATATATAAATATATATCTTACTATAAATGGGAGATTGTGTAGCGTTTTCTGTCTGTAACATAAACTATATTTACTGCTCAATGTCAAAATTTCCCCTTAGGTATCTTAGGTCACAATTCTCACTGACAATTTCTTTATTTAACTTTAATTAACTTGAATAAAATTGTTTTATTGATTTAATACTTTGGCCTTATGCTACCTCATAATAATATACATTGTATTTAATATATACAACAAATGGGCGGTTATTGTGTGAACAGGAAGGCTAATTTGCATATTGATATTAAACAATTTGATTTATAATAGTGCTTGAGTATTCTTGATTTGTAACTTGTTTGGTTTTATCTTAATAATATGAGCAAAAGTTTCGGGGATCGATTTAAAAAGAAATCGATTATAAGAAAAATAACTGTAATTATATTCTTTACTTCCTATTTTAACTCAAATAGGTTAATTAGAAATTTACCAATGAAGCAGGGGAGTAATTCGGAAAATGGTGGAATAGTTAGTTTTCAAAGTTTGTTCTAAATTTTTCGATTATCCCCCTCTGGTTGGCAGATCTTTTTAATCTTGCTTCTTAGTCTTTTCATTAGCTCTTTCTAATTTAATATGATATTTTTATTATATCAAAACTTAAATAACTTGCACCGGAGGGTGCATATATTTGCTAGTATGTATAAGAGAGTTTCATAATTTGCTGAGCATTGTGTATGTATTGGTTATAAGGAGGTTGATTTAGAAGGCTATCACCAATGCAGTTTTGGAATAAATAAAAAATAATATCGGTAACGATGGTGTTGTGTGTTGACCGCTGTATTTTGTTATTATTTCTTGAATTTTCGAGCGTAATACCCTCCTTTATCAAAAGATTGAACTGAAGCAGTACAGCTATGGCAATTCCTTCCCACAATGAATTTTTTTTTTTTTTTGAAAATGACCGTTATTTTTTTAAATAACTGTATTCCCAATGTGAGCGTGAAATTTGCGGAAGAAATGCCATAAGGCTGTAGCTGTTCAGTTTCAGTCCTTTGATAAAGAGGTATTACCCTCGAAAATTCAAGAAATAATAAATACAGGTCACACACAACACCAATTGTTACGTATTATATTCTTTATTTATTCCAAACTGCATTGGTGTAGCCTTCTAAATTCAACCTCCTAACCAATATACTATATATATATATTCCAATTGAATCTTTAAGTGTTGTAAATACAGAAAATATATCTTATCTATTCTATCTATCTAATCTATCTAATATATACTATAATAGTAGTATATAGTACTAATAATAATATATATATACTACTATATTTATTTATTTAACAATGTTTTATAGATCGATGTTTCATTATTCACGACGCGCTTTCATGCGCAAGCAATCATCAGGTTGAAAAGGTAAAAAGATGCAATGGTGTTTTGTTGTGGTTCTTTACTCAGACACATTTAGGATTGGTAAAATAACGTCGGTTAAATTTTCCCGAACGCTGTTTTATTTTTTAAAAATTTTGAATTTTTGAGGTAATGCAACGAAGTTGCCTCCTTATTCGTTGGCATTACTTCAAAATTCAAATTTAAAAAATAATAACAGGTTCGGAAAATTTAACCGACGTTATTTACAATCCTAAATGTGTTTGAGTAAAGAACACAACAACACATTGGATCTTACTTTCAACCTGATGATTGCTTCGGCATGACCGCGGTCGTTGATATGATCGATCTATGAAACATTGTAAAATTAAATATATTAGCTCTTACAAACTGTGATTGAGCACTGTATTTCTTTGTTTCATCGCAAAAGAATTTTTGTTTTACATATAATTATTATATATATCATATTAATAATATACCAAGCGTGTTGGTAGATCCTTGCGGAGAGAAAAACCCCAGCAGAAAGTTTGATTGTAAAAAATTAACTACCAAACATCACCTTGAGAAAACATTTTTGAAAAAGAAGGACGGAAGATATTCGTACCAACAAAAATAATCTATTGGTACAGTATTTTGGCCAAAAGAAAAAAAATTTATATGTATATATATGTATATAAGATATATATATATATATTCATATACCGCTAGGAGAAAGCTAATATGTAAAAAGTGCTGGATACTAAGTAGAGCCAAAATAAAGATAATCTAATGAGTCAGACGACCTACTATTAGTTTCCGCATAAAAAGCTCTTCAGGGCTAAAATCTGACTGAAGAGAAAAGGAGCAAAACAAATAAATAGTACTAATCACAGTAGTCATTTAAATTAGCAAAACCAGACTGACCAATAAAACCACAGAACACTATAAGTTTATTGTTTAATAAATATTTAATTTATATATTAACGAATTTTTTATTTTTTATTAATTACACTCAGATTTTAGCCCTGAAGAGCTTTATGCAAAACTAATAGTAGGTTCGTCTGACTCATTAGATTATCTTTATTATATATATATATACGATTCACGGTGAGTTTTGAATTCATAAACAATCTATAAAAGATAAGACCCGTTTCAACAGACATACGTGGTACCAACTGATATCAATCGAAAACTCGATTAATTCAGCGGATGTAACCCTGACGATTCAGACGATGAAACTCGAGTAGGTTACTTTATATTCATTTCTTAAATAAATTTTGCTCTACATTGTATTGAGCCTTCGTATTTGTTTTTCATGGTCTTAACCTCTGATACTGTGCGCTCCCAACGATCGTACCCATACCTACCGTAAACACTACTCATACATTAATACACCACACACACACACACACACACACACACACACATATATATATATATATATATATAATAATATGGACTCTCTGTCGTTTCGATTTTCTGATGGGTTCACACACTCATGAGCACTCCACACAAGAGTTTGTTTATAGTGGTGAATTGGCTGTTGGACCATTCCACACTTTTTGGCACAGTCGATAGGAAAGAATTGCGGCATCAGGGTTGCCACAAACCCAATCAACGACCGACTCAGGAATTTTGAATTCATAGTTATCCTCTCCTAGACTGGTTACCTACCCAAGGTTGAAGGGTCCAGTCTGCCCTACTATTTAACCATAGCTGGAGGGAGAATATTGGATCATGCCTTTCCCAAGGTATATATATATATTATATATATATATATATATATATATATATACATATATATATTGGTTTTGGAAGTTGATTTTGAAGGCTATCACAATGCAGGTGTAAAAAAAAAAATAATAAGGTGACAATGGTGTTGCGTGTTAATCTGTATTTTATTCTTGAATTTTTCGAGATAAAATCTCTTTTTCAGAAGATCACTGGAACTGAAG
>JALAJA010000102.1:37500-40000 GCA_023376005.1 Doryteuthis pealeii | reverse complement strand
AGTTTTATATGTATTAAAAATAAATCACATGTGTAATATTATTTTGCTTCTTTTTTTTTTTTTACTGATGCTCATTATGTTACTACATATCGACTTAGACAAAAATGTAACCCTAAAAAATCGATTTAATTAATTCTAATTCGTTTTTAAAATGAAAAGCAGACGAAAAAATGGGTATCCCTTTATTATGATAATCGAAATAGTTTGTCCATATCTTTATTGTTATATACACAATGTTTCGGCCGATTTTACCTCCGGCCTTTTCAGGTTTCTGTTCGAACTCTGGAACATGTTTGTCGAACTCGGAAGCTTTCATATCGGAATCGGGAGTTTTCAAAAAACTTTGGACCATATAACCTTTAGGCACCCCTTTTGCGATATCGTTTCATAAGAACATTTTTTCATTTACACTGTCAACATCCAGTTGTTTGTGAGGGTTTAGGGTTAGGGTTATGGGTTAGGGTTAGGGGTTAGTTTTATAATTTTTAAAAATTCTAAAAATCATCTCTTAACAAACAACCGGATGTTGACGGTGCAAATGAAAAAAATGTCCTTATGAAACGAGATCGCAAAAGGGGTGCCTAAAGGTCATATGGTCCAAAACTTTGAACAGAAATCTTTATTTAATTCATTGGGCCAGATTGTTCTCATTTCGCGAACCATGACCAGGCACAAATGTTTATTCCACCCCTAAAAAGAGAACAAAAAGTTGCACAATGAATCTTATATTATCTACTGTAAATTTTTGGTTGGTTTTAATGGCATATCAACCCGTCTAGGGTTATTTTATGCCGAGAGATTAGCGAATTGCGTTGATTGTACATATGCAATTTTTTGTATGGTTGTTTGAAGGTGTTTTTTTTTGCACAAATTATTTCACCCGTATATGGTACTCTAACAGATAATACCACTCCGGTTTTGACTGGGCCTGGAAGTAACATTCCACGGACTATTCCACACTCATCAGATCTCTAAAATTGAAGCCTCACAATGAGAGGCAGTTTAGTGTCGTACCTAGGACAGTTGGGTTTGTGGGAGGGTTACTCCTTTGCAATGGATACAGTGAAAGTATTCTAAGCTCCGACGATGGAAATAAGATGTATTAATGTACCTATGAATATGTGTGGAGAAAGGTAGACAAACACGGGATGTTGTACAAAATGGATGTTTATTGTGTTTATATTGATTTAACGTTTCGGTCTGATAGACCTTCTTCAGGACGTTGGATTAAGTTCTTGCTTCAACGCAGAACATTTTCATACTGGTGAATTAGGAGGTCAGGAATAGGGGAGGGGTGGTCAATTGTTGGTGTTAGCAGGAGTTAGTAGTGAGAGTTCTATTTATTTTTCCCAGATGGGTAGCTAGTAAAGTTTTGATAATGATGTCACAGGTGTTAGGTGTTGAGAGAGGTCGTAGGTTGGTCATATGCACTGGGTTTGGTGGAGATGTAGTAAATCATGTAAGTAAAGTCGGTATCAGCCAGTCAGCGAGGGAGTCTATCCCCTTTTTATAGCGCTAGACCAAGGAGATTGTTTTTGGCCTCTGAGGTGGAGCGCCACACCTACCATCAGCTCCTTACTGATGTTCTCATTTCGCGAACCATGACCAGGCACAAATGTTTATTCCACCCTAAAAAGAGAACAAAAAGTTGCACAATAAATCTTATATTATCTACTGTAAATTTTTGGTTGGTTTTAATGGCATATCAACCCGTCTAGGGTTATTTTATGCCGAGAGATTAGCGAATTGCACAGATCCCTGTGCTACTCATACGATGAGTTGGCGAGGACCGGTATCGAAATAAAACTGTCTATTTTTTTTTTTGTTGTTAAGTTTAAGTCCAACAAGGGTTGGGGTTAGGGTTTAGGGTTAGTTTAACGGGAAAATAAATAAATAATTTGGGTTCTGTTTTTTCTGGGTCACTCTGTAATATCATGTTACTCAACTAGGAAATAACCGTGAGCATTTATTAAGGACCACACCCAATTGCCCATCTCGATTGAATTGATGACGATGGTCCTACAGCAACCGCTTTTTATCTAGGAAATGTTTTGGTTTGTGTGTGCTAAGAAACGAGATGATTATGTGATATATTATTAAGATATTTTCGTTACCTAGACTGACCAGGAAAGGTGGGGTTCTGGGGCAGGAGGAGGACATTTGAATACGTGTTTATTAATCTTAGACCGAGAGCACAAGGGTGGTGGGTAATAAAAGGGTACGATTTAAATGGGTGTGGCCGGGATGGGAGGGGTGATTACCATTGTGTCATTATTAACTTGTGGGGTAGATGTCTTTGTTTTAGGATATTTCAAAGTTATGAGATTCGAATAAGATTGGGTTTAGTCATAGTTAATTACTAGGTGCGCTTTAAGTCAAGGATTAGAAAGAAAGAAAGAAAGAAAGAAAGAGAGAGAGAAGAAAGAAGAAAGAAGAAAGAAGAAGAAAGAAGAGAGAGAAGAAGGAAGAAAGAAAGAAAGAAAGGAAAGAAAGGAGAGAG
>JALAJA010000102.1:0-35000 GCA_023376005.1 Doryteuthis pealeii | reverse complement strand
AAAGTCAGATGCCGACTCAAATGCAAAATGGAAGAAAACAGAAATAAAAATGGAGAGAAGATTGCCAAGAAGAGCAAGATGACGGACATTTTGTATAAGCTTTCTTGTTTTTTCCAAGAAACGCGCCCCATGCGCATGCGCATATGCAGCACCCTCTCCGAACGAACGCCGCTTCGCCTCCCCCCTTCACGCCCCACCCCCCCCTTTCACGCCCAATCGCCAAAGCATCCACCACAATAACGTTTGTCTATCGGTCACCAATCGATCGATCCAATCAAAATCACCAGCACCACCATTCCACACCCTGCTCCTACCACCCCCCTCGCCCCCACCCCTCTAGGCACACACCCCCATCTCCATCACCACCACCACCATCCCAGCATCGGCGACTGACCACCGTCAATTATCGATCCTTGCCGCTTCAGTAATTTCTAGTCGAACACTTGGGGGTAAGGGTGGTGGGGGTGAGGCTAGAGGAAAAACCGACGTTGCTGGACAGCTTGTTTGTTGCCCGAGTGGCCGGAAAGAGCGAGGGGGCACCATCGAGAAACAGAGAGAGAGAGAGAGAGAGAGAGAGAGAGAGAGAGAGAGAGAGAAATTAAAAAAAAAAAAACAAAAGGCGATAATATTAAAGTATCCCCCGAACGAGAAGAAACGAGATTTCGCGAGAAGCGTCTCTGTCACCAAGCGTGTACATAAGGCAGATAGAGTTCTGGTCAGCCCTCGGCTCAACGTGATCTGCCCATCGGTAGCTACATCAATGAAACCATCTTAAAATTGGATTCATTGACTTAAAAGAGAGAAGAACAACAACAAACACTTGTCTGCGCGTGCAAAAAGGAAAAAAAAAATTCAAAAGGAAACAAAACAAAAAAAATAAGAAAAAAAAAACAGAAAAAAAGAAAAGTTTAAATTCTAATTATATTTTTCAAAAACAAAATAAGATTACCGAAGATTGTAAAAAAAAATATTTTTAAATTAAAAAAAAAAAATGCGAAACAAAACAGGAATATATTTCATTTAAAAAAGAAAAATGGCTGAGCAGATTTTTGAAAAATTATCTTGAAATTCAGTTTAGTCTCTGACGAACTTTGTGCAGAAACTGTTTCAATTTTAAACTAGTGCTTAAAATTAGCTGAATTTAAAATTACTTAATTCGAAAATATTTTATTTGTTTTTATTTTTAGTTTCTTTGTTTTATTCTATTTTCTTTTCTTATTTTTTTAACTTTAAAAACTTTTTAAAAATCGATACTACTTTAATTAGTATTATTTGTATCTTTCGGACTATTGTCCTCATCTTCATTGTTATCTGTACAACGTTTCGGTCGATGTGCCCTCCGGCCTTCTTCAGGTATTTCTTGTCGGACTCGCAAACCCTTTTTTCGAACTCGGGAAACCTTCTTGTAATCGGGAACCTTCTTGTAATCGGGAGCCATCACGGAACTTTGAATCTAACCCTTTATTCAGTCCACGGGGGTATCCTGTTCTCATTCCGCTAACCATAGCTGGGGTACAGGTGTTAAGCTGTGTTAATTATTATCCTATGTTACTTCTGCCCCTGGCCAGAATTGAACCTGCAGTCTAGAGATAACTGTCACAAATTCAGAGGAATACTACTTTGATTAATTTGTACTTAGTCCTTGCTTGTTTGGTTGGTTGGTTGGTTAGTAATTAGTACTTATGTCAGTTAACCCTTCGCCCTTCTACTTGTAATAAGTAGACAGAACCCTAATTGAAAGCCTAAAACATTTTAGAATCATGAAAAAGTATCACTTTCTAAAAATCTTGCTTCCAATTATTAGCTGTTTCTTTACCATGTCAGCTCGTGCCGTCACAACAGACTCCACGGAAATCATCTCAACTGATTTCCCATCCACTCTGGCGATGGACGCCTCAACGCTCAATTCCGCCTCCACTGATTTCACAATGGGATCTACCTTGGATTCGTCTTTGTCAACGCTGTCCGATACAACCCCGGCCGACGCTTCGACAAACCAGGATTCGTCGTCAGCAACTTCGACGTTTCAGTCGTCAACTGCCCCGGCTGACTCAACGACATCTTTCCTATCGTCAACTCCTCCAGATGAGTCAACGACATCTTTTTTGTCGTCAACGGCTACAGATGACTCCACGACAACTTTTCTGTCGTCAACTCCCCAAGCTGAATCTACGACATCTTTTCTGTCGTCATCAGCTACAGATGACTCCACGACATCTTTTTTGACGTCAACTTCGCCAGGTGAGTCAACGACAACTTTTCTGTCGTCATCTCCTCCAGCTGAGTCTACGACATCTTTTCTAACATCAACGGCTCCAGTTGAGTCTACAACATATTTTATGTCGTCAACGGCTCCAGTTGAGTCTACAACATATTTTATGTCGTCAACGGCTCCAGTTGAGTCTACAACATATTTTATGTCGTCAACGGCTCCAGTTGAGTCTACAACATATAACGGCTCCAGTTGAGTCTACGACATCTTTTATGTCGTCAACGGCTCCAGTTGAGTCTACGACATCTTTTATGTCGTCAACTACCCCAGCTGAGTCTACGACATCTTTTCTAACATCAACGGCTCAGTTGAGTCTACGACATCTTTTCTAACATCAACGGCTCCAACTGATTCCACGACATCTTTTATGTCGTCAACTACTCCAGCTGAGTCTACGACATCTTTTCTAACGACAACCACTCCATCAGTTGACTCCACGACATCTTTTATGTCCTCAACGGCTCAAGCTGACTCCACGACAAATACTCCAACCGAGTCTACATCTTTTTTATCGACAACTACTCCAGCTGACTCCACATCTATTCTAACATCAACTACTCCAACAGGATCTACCACCACAGAACCGAGCAGTTCTCAAACTGCGACATCATCACCACAACCTGTGCCATCAACGCAGACTACTGGTATGGCAACAACAACACCAGCCAACACACAAGCCACAATGGTATCAACTCAGGCGAACGTACAGATGTCAACTAATACAGCGATGTCATCTACCGAAACATCGACAGAGTCTAAAACGACTAGCCATGTCACAACGAGCACGCCAACAACAATGGCGTCGCAGACAACAATGTCCTCAACCAATGATATAACTACAACACCTACGGAGACGTCAACGGTGACAAAATCAACTCCAGTGACAACAGAGACTAAAACCTCTGAGCTGACAACGACTGGTGCCCTGGTGCCAACTACCATGGCGTTGACAGGTAACTCAACAACTGTGTCAGCCGAAGAGACTACGGGAACAGTAACAGTGTTAATGAAAACTGGGATAACATCAATGGCGGTTACTGCAGATACTATGGGTATATCGTCATCTTCATCAGTGACGGTTGATGGAGCGGAGACAACAACGACTGTACAACCTGTCGCAACTTCCTTCACAACAGGTAAACGTTTTGATAACTATTTTTTCGAACACCCGAAAAAAATATTTTCTAAGTTCTCCACTTGGTTTGAAAAATCACATTGGCGAGAAATTATTATATATATATATATATATATATATATATATATATGATGAGTATGTAAATTTATCTATTGTATATATATATATTATATATTATATGTGTGTGTGTGTGTGTGTGTTGTGTGTGTGTGTATATATATATATATATATATATATATATATGTGTGTGTGTGTGTGTGTTGAAAGGAAAATGAAGGAAAGAAAATGCTGAATGGATAAAATAGATTGTATTTTATTTCACTGACACGGGTTTCGGCCAGCAGTTTATCCATGCACGCATGCACTCTATCTATTATTATTTTAAATACCAAATGAAATAATAATAAGAGAAAACTTTTTTCGAACATTTCAGAAATTCTCCGTATTTTAACCCTTTTGATTTAAAACACCAAAGAATTTACTCTGACGAGGCCGTTATTCCTTGTATACTAAAAGATTTGTAGTGTTCTATTATTATTATTTTATTTTGCATTTAAAATAATAATAGATAGAGTTCATGTGTGCATGGATAAACTCCTGGCCGAAACACGTGTTAGTAACTCATATTAAATCTATTTTATCCATTCAACATTTTCTTTCCTCTATTTTCCTTTCATCATATCGTCGGATTCGTTTCCATTTTCAACTTACACACACACACACACACACACACACACACACACACATATATATATATATATATATATATATATATATATATATATATATATATATATCTGATGAGTATGTGAATTTATTTGTATATATATATATATATATATATATATATATATATATATATATATATATATATATATATATATATTATGGAAAAAGTTTTTGGTTGTTTTAGAAGAATGTAAAATGAATGAAGATCAGAAACAAAATTATGAATATTGTGTTCCTAATCTTATTTATTTACTAATATTCGAGGTATGTTTTCTTTCACAAAAGTTTAATATAGACAATTAAGATAGACAAATATACATTCTCATCAAATACGTGAACCCCCTAACAATATCCTATATATATATATATATATATATATATATATATATATATATATATTAAAAAAGGTCTTCAAAATGGATTATGTTTTGATTTTTTTTTTATTATTATTATTTTATATTTGCGACACGTGTTTCAGATTTTCTGACATCTTCTTCAGACGTCAATTAATAATATTGTGTTCGGTTAATTAACGCCTGAAGAAGATGTCAGAAAATCTTAAACACGTGTCGCAAATGTAAAATATTAATAAAAAAATTGAAAAAAACAAACATAATCTATTTTGTGGACCTTTTTTATAAGATATTTAATTTTCTCCCGTCGGTCCCATGACAACAATATATATATATATATTCTCTTTTCAAAATTGAAACAACTTTTGAACTTTTTTTTTTAAAGTTCAGATTTTACTCTCTTTAATTGTACAGGGTGATTTTTAAAAGTTAACAATTTTATGGAGCACCTTTATGATATAAATTTGTAGGCATCCTTCCGTCTATTGATGACGATAGGGTAGTATTCACTTTTTTTTATCTGCAACTGCGTGAGTGGCTGAACAGACCAATTTTTGAATGGCAATCTCTGGTGCAGTGACTGCAAACAACCAGCGATGCTTGCTGGAGTTGCTGTTGTCTCTCCTTCCTTCTGGCTCTCTTTCTGCAGCGGCTTCTTTCTCTCCTTTTCACTCCTTTTCGTTCCTTGTTTGACGAGGAAGCGCCAGGTCGTACGGTCTTCTGCATAAGCCTCCCATGTGTTGGTGTTGACGTGGCATGTCTTCATCTTTAAAGCGCAGGCGTGGTCTCCCTACCGGTCGGGTGCCCTCTACTAATTCGCCATACAGTAGGTCTTGGGGATGCGGCCTTTGTCCATCCTCCTGACGTGGCCAAGCCAACATGAATTAATACGTTAGGGACATTATCGCAAGTTATTACTTTTTAAAACATCTTCATTTACTCCAGTTTTCGGTTTTGCAATTACTGAAAAATAACTCAGTGCATTAATTTAATGAAAACTAACGTGATCACTGTAAATCGTGATTGACTACCGTATTTGACGGCTTATAAGACGCACAGGCATATAAGACGCACCCCCATTTCAGCAGGTCAGATTCAGGAAAAAAGTTTTTAGTGTATTTAGGCATATAGTGTTGAAAACAGTCTAGCTGTGCATTACACAAGCAGAAACATAGCTGTATAAAAGCAATTTGGCAGTACAGATTCAAGAAAAAAAGTTTTTAGTGTATTTAAGCATACATTGTTGAAAACAGTCTAGCTGTGATGACACTAGCAGAAACATAGCGTAAAAAGCAATTTGGCAGTACAGGCAAGCAATAAGCATTTCAGCAGGTCAGATTCAGGAAAAAAGTTTTTAGTGTATTTAAGCATATATTGTTGAAAACAGTCTAGCAGTGCATTACACAAGCAGAAACATAGCTGTATAAAAGCAATTTGGCAGTACAGGTAAGCATAAGCATTTCAGCAGGTCAGATTCAGAAAAAAAGTTTTTAGTGTATTTAAGCATATATTGTTGAAAACAGTCTAGCAGTGCATTACACAAGCAGAAAGATAGCTGTATAAAAGCAATTGTTAGTACAGGCAGGTAATAAGCATACACAAGACATCTCAATAGCAGGAAATAATATAATAATAATAATAATAATAATAATAATAATAATAAGAGACCATCCAGAATACTGCACTGCTGCAATCTGCTAGAATAGTCAGAAGAGTCCTGGAGACCTGAGAAGACTTGTTGTCACTCAGACCCCAGTTAAATACCATCAGCGTTAGCTGATGTGAAAACTCAAAAGGAGTGAATAATAATAATAATAATAATAATAATAATAATAAATAATAATAATAATAATAATAATAATTAGCACAACGGGAGTACAAAACTAGACACGACTGGGTTGGGGAGGTGATCCACTGGGAATTATGCAAAAAATTTAATTTTGACCATACAATAAAATGGTATATGCATAAACCAGAATCTGTTCTTGAGAACGAAACACATAAAATTCTTGGGACTTTGAAATAAAAACGGATCACCTTATCCCAGCAAGAAGACCAGACCTAGTGTTGATAAACAAAAGAGAAAGAACTTGTCAACTGGTGGATTTTGCAGTTCCAGCAGATCACAGGGTAAAGCTAAAGGAATATAAAAAAATGGACAAATATCCCCCCCCCAGAGAAGAGATTTTGTTCAAATTCAAAATAAATACAAGGTATTAAAAAATGTAAACATTTTTATGAGAGTTCCTTTATGATAATACTAGAAGGGGCTTCCCGGCGTCGACTGGCTAGAGGGAGGAGCAAAAACTCTGGTGTAATCCTTAACTTGTTCCTCGTATTCCTACCATAAAATAAACTGAACCCTCATTTTATGTCCGTGTTTTTGCCAATAAATGTTTTATTTTTCTTGTACCCGTTATTTTCATACTAAGTATATTTTCTTTATTTAATTTTGATATTTCACTTCAATGTTAATCTATTTTCTAAAGTTTATTTGTTGATGTTGTAAATTTGAGTTTTAAAGATGGCTCGTTTAAATTAAGTGCATAATTGATCCCCCTCTTATGACCGTAATTTTGTTTTTTCGTCGACGATGATTAAATCTGACGTTTTTATTTTAGAGATAGCCAAAGCCAAAAAAAAAAAAAGATAAGAAATAACAACAAAAGGTAATCTTCAACTTTTTACTCGTAAATTCCTACCATAAAATTAGGCTTGGTCATTATCTGAGCCAAGCCTAATTTTATGGTAGGAATTTACGAGTAAAAAGTGTAAGTGTAAAACGAACCCTTCCGCACGAGTAGGATGTGACACAGGGTCAGTTTCTTAAGGGGAGTTTAACGGTTTGAATTCAGAGTTTTCCTTCTCCTAGACTGGTTGCCAAAGTTCAAGAGCCCAGTCTGCGCTTACTATCTACTCATAGCTGGAAGGAAATTAGTTGAATTCATACCTTTGGGGTATTAGGCTATGTAAATGCAAACAGTTCGTCCAGGATTTGAACTCGCCTTGTCGTGCCCATTTTCTTTGACGTTACCCATTACACCATGCGCCCCACTTCATATTGTATAAATAATTTTAAAGTCTTCGCCTGTTTACTATCACAGTAACACAGGAATCTCCCCAGTTCACAGGAAAATTTTAACATACCTTAATCCTCTTAGGGAGATTCCAGGAATGTATTGACTATTGATAGAATTTACCATCATACCCAGGTTTGTGTGGCATTCAGTGCACCAAAGACTGTCATTCAAGAATTGGTATGCAGAGTCACTTGCGCAGATGCAGATAATTTTTTTTTTTTAATTTTTTTATATTTTATTTATTTTAATTTTAATTTAATTATTATTCTATTTTTATTTTATTTTTTTAAAATATTATTTAAAAATTAAAAAAAATTTTTTTTACACTACGCCATCGTCCTTAGTGGACGGAAAGGTTCCATACCCAGGACATTAAGACCCTCATCCACCGCCTTCTAGCACATGTATGATAAAAAAAGTTGGGTTGCCATTAGGGCAATATGGCTGGGACAAATCCTCTTGATGCAGGGCTTGATGTGACAGCGCTGATTAATCGGAGGTGCCTCTCCGACCGTTCGTCTAGACTAAGTAAGGGCCAAAGTGGAAGTTACCTGTTTTGGACTGCTCACTGATGCCTGGTGGGACGATCCTCTGGGACAGGACTTCTATATCAGTTGGAAATTTATGAAGGCAAATAATGAATATAAGTTATGAAAGTAATTACCGTATTTGACGGCATATAGGACGCACTGTTTTTCCAAATTTTGTCTCAAAGAATTGCCCGCGTCTTTATACATCGTAGGTGAAGTTTGAGACCTCCCGTAGGCTAGGCTAATCTTCTCTATGATGCTCACTAACCCAGCTTACGCTCAGTACTTTTACCTACCCTAAACTCCATGCATCCTAATTTATATGCTGGTATTATTGTATTTATTACCGGTGCTTTAAAAACGAATTCGTAAAAATGAAAGTAATCCAATCTGAAATGCTGTGCTTGCGTTTATAAACATCAGCTTAATAATTTTATTATTATTATATTAAGCTTTGAGTTTTCAACATCAGTGTTAGCTGTGGTCTTCACTGGAGTCTGAGTGACAGCAATCTCCTCAGGTCTCCAGGACTCTTCTGAGTATTCTGACAGATTGCAGCAGTGCAGTGTTCTGAATGGTTTCAATCCTTCCTCTGATATCCAAACTTTCCAAACCCTTTTCTAATCCTTTTGGACTGTTCCAAGTGCACCAACTACAATTGGTATAACTTTCACTTTCATATTCCATAACTTTTTCAGTTCTCTGGCAAGGTCCAGATATTTGTCATTTTTTATTTTCCTTTAACTTCACCCTGTGATCTGCTGGCACTGCAAAATCCACCAGTTGACAAGTTCTTTCTTTTTTGTTTATCAATACTAGGTCTGGCCTTCTTGCTGGGAAAGGTGATCCGTTTTTATCTCAAAGTCCCAGAGAATTTTGTGCGTTTTGTTCTCAAGAACAGATTCTGGTTTATGCATATACCATTTTGTTGTGTGGTCAAATTTAATTTTTTGTATAATTCCCAGTGGATCACCTTCCCAACCCAGTCGTGTCTAGCTTTGTATTCTCGTTGTGCTAGTTTGCTACATTCGCAGAGTATATGGTTAACAGTCTCATCTCTATTACCGCAAAGTCTACATTTACTATTTTTGTTGGGTCTTATCAATTTTCGTTTGATGTAGTTTGTCCTTATGGCATTATTTTGTGCAGCAATTATAAGTGATTCTGTTTCTCTTTTGAGGTTTCCCTTTCTTAACCATGTCCAAGTCTTTCCATGTGCAACCTCATTATTTGTCGTTTGAAGCGTCCATATAATTGTTTTTCTCCCATTTTTGTTTTCTAGTCTTTGTCGTTTTTCTGTTTGTCCATCTGCCGTTTCTACTATTGTTGGTCGCCATAAGTAATTTGTCTTTGCTCTTCCTTGTGTAATCTTCAAGTTGTTGGATTGTGGTTTCTACGCATTCCTCTATGTTGGCAAGACCTCTTCCCCCTTCCTTTCTTGACACATACAATCTATCTCTATCATTTCTAGGGTGGAGAGCCTTGTGCATGGTCATTAATTTTCTCGTCCTTTGGTCTATCTGTCTGAGTTCTTCTTTTGTCCATTTTAAGAATGGTCCTGAGTATCTTATAATGGGGACAGCCCAGGTATTAATTCCTTTGATCAGATTTCTGCTGTTAAGTTTCGTTTCTAGAAGTTTTCTAGTTCTCCTGAGATATTCTTTTTTAACTTTTCCTTTCATTTCTGCTTGCATGATATTGTCCTTCTAAAATTCCTAAGTATTTGTAGCTTTCATTTTCATCAAGAGATTTTATAGTTTCCTGATTTGGTAGTTGTATTCCATTTAATAGTTTTCTTTCACCCCTTTTTATTACAAGCATAGCACATTTTTCGATTCCAAATTCCATCCCTATATCCTGGCTATTATTCTAATAGTTTGTACTAGGCTCTCTCAATTCTTTTTCATTTTTTGCAAAAATTTTAATGTCATCCATGTACATAAGGTGGTTTGATCTTTTCTTGTGATTACGTAATTTGTATCCCCCGTACATTTTTAAGTAATTGACTGAGAGGCATCATTGCTATAATGAACAGTAGTGGTGATAATGAATCTCCTTGGAAGATACCTCTTTGGATTTTTACGTCTGCCAGGATTGTTTTCCAGCTTTTAATTGAACTCGCCAGTTTTCCATGGCTTTTTTAATGAAGTTTATAATGTTGGAAATTTTATACATTTGTAGGCATTCTAAATCCAGGTATGTGGGACCATGTCATAGGCTTTTCTGTAATCGATCCAGGCCATTGCAATATTTTCCGTTTATTTTTGACTTCTTTAAGAATGTATTGGTCTATATAGAGTAAGTCGTGGGTTCCTCTTTTTCCCTTGCGACTCCTTTCTGTTCTTCTGGGAGAAGTTTCCGCCAATTGAGTGAAAAGTATACTTCTTCTCTTACAACAGCAGTTAGATTTTCCACATCATGGGTAGACACAGTTATTGGTCTATAATTGCTTTGATTATTATTATTATTATTATTATTATTATATAGAGGACCGGTATGTGTGTGACATGCATAATAAATGGCCATTATATATTTCACCCTTTATGTTCAATTATTTATGAGTACGCAAATATATCGGACATATATTGAAATATATATCTACAAAGAATTATTATCTTATCCTAATCCTTGAAAATCCTTTATATTGCTTTCAGAATTATCCCTAATTTGCGCGATGGCAAGGATAGGGTTTCATGTAGTTGCAATATCAATGTATTAAAAGCCAATGTATTAATGTAGTTCAAAATCATTCCGAATATTATCTCAAATGAACCCAACAAGGAACTTTTGGAAGTACAGGCACTAGAATCTCACCATCGTATGTAATTTTTGTATTTTCCTTTGAATTTTCTCTAAATCTTTCATATGAGGCTTGAGAATAAGTATTAATTGGATTATTCGGACTATTGTTCTTATATTAATTGTTATCAGTACAACGTTTGGCCGATGTGCTGCCCGGCCTTCTTCGGGTATTTCTTGTCGGTATCAACCATGCACGAGGGAGTCTATCCCCTTTTCACCAGCGCTAGACTAAGGAGATTATCTTAGTGTCTGAGTGGAGCGCCCACACCTACCGGGTATCGGAACTAAGGAACCTTGTGGTTTCTAGCCGAACGCTCTCCGACTGAGTGCGCGTGTGTATATGTTTATTGTTATTTTTGTTTGTTTTATTTATTTATTTATTTATTTATTATGCTAAGTGTCATCTTACTGTCTTTATTATCTATAGCTGTTTACGAAGGTGATTCTTGGGTATGGGGAAATATTAAGGAAGCTGGATCTACAATTAACATTTCGTGTGTTGCTTATGGCTCAGTCTTCGAATATTTGTCTTAATCTTTAGTTGTGGATGTAAGAGGGGGGAGTAGTTATAATATTTGTATCATAAGTGTGTGTGTATGTTTATTATTATTATTATTATTATTATTATTATTATTATTATTCACTCCTTTTGAGTTTTCACACCAGTGTTAGCTGATGGTATTTCACTGGAGTCTGAGTGACAGCAAGTCTCCTCAGGTCTCCAGGACTCTACTGAGTATTCTGGCAGATTGCAGCAGTGCAGTGTCTCGAATGTTTCAATCCTTCCCTGATTTCCAAACTTTCCAAACTTTCCAACCCTTTTCCAATCCTTTTGGGACTCGTTCCAAGTGCACCAACTACAATTGGTATCACTTTCACTTTCATATTCCATAACTTTTTCAGTTCTCTGGCAAGGTCCAGATATTTGTCCATATGAGTCCGGATTAGAAAACTAAGCTCTGAAGATGATTTTTATAAATCGAAATATTGTTCAATATTAGCTATGAATATGATATAAAATATTTCCTTTTTAACAGCATTGTGTTTCAGCTTCTCTCTCGATGATCCGGATTAAAAACCAAGCTCTGAAGATGATTTTTTATAAATCGAAATATTGTTCAATATTAGCTATGAATATATATAAAATATTTTCATTTTAACAGCATTGTGGGTTTCAGCTTCTCTTCTCGATGAGTCCGGATTAAAAAACAAGCTCTGAAGATGATTTTTATAAATCGAAATACTTTTCAATATTAGCTATGAATATGATATAAAATATTTTCCTTTTTAAACGCATTGTGTGTTTCAGCTTCCTCTCTCGATGTAGTCCGATTAAAAACAAGCTCTGATGATGATTTTTTAAAATCTAAATATTGTTCATATTAACTATGAAAATAATATAAAATATATTCATTTTTAACAATATATGTGTGTTTTCATAACCTTTTATCTATATATATATAAATACCGTCGGATTCATTTTCTTTCTTTACTCCAACAATAATATATATATATATATATATATATATATATATATATATATATATATATCTTTATACTATGGTGTTGTTTAGCGAGTCTCCGTTATGTCTTCTAGTAAAGCATATTGATTTGAGATTATTTTGTATCGTTATCCGTTTTTTGGAAGTACATATATCAGGTTGGGCATTAGTGTGAAGCATTAATGTGATATATTATAATAACTAGCAAATATATGCACCCTCCGGTGCAAGTATTTAAGTTTTAATATAATAAAAATATCATATTAAATTAGAAAGGCTATAATGAAACTGGAATAACAATGCAGATAAAAAGATTTAGTAACAGAGGGGTATGATTGAAAAATAGAACAACTTTTGAAACTGATATATACCTATCTCCTTAGGCCAAATCATTTGAGTGATACGATTACCTCCCTTTTATTGGAGTAAAATTTATCCGATTATTGTCTAAAACTATTTATTTATAAAGTTAAAGCAGAAATATAGTGAGATTAAACATTGTCCTAGTATATATTTCTCTGTTATGACTAAATTGAGAGTTCGTATTTAGGAATGTACTGTTTTGAAGGATAAGTTTACACCTGTACTAATTTTTGTATTAGCATTCTTTCAGTTAACAGCTGTATACTTCTCACTATTAAGATCTTATAGATATTATATGCCCTCTCTATTTTAGAAGGCATGAATTATGTGAAAGTTCTAATTGCATATGTAAGTGATGAAGTAACATAGGATAGGGGGCAGATGATATTAGATACTTCTAATTAGAAGGATGTGAAGAGATAATCATACTTTAAATTAGCATTTTAAGTAACATATGTTTCCACATTAGGCAATTGATATACCTCTATTTAGGAATATATTATTTAAATATCAAGTTTTGAAGATTCAATAATTGCAAATTTATCCTCCCATTCCACACTGTGGTTAAGAACCGACTATTTGTAGATCTATATAGGCATTTATATGGTAACAGTTTGTTCGCAGGTGATGATACTTGTATAATAAAATAACTGAATCTTGTGCGTGAGTTTAGGACATAGTGGTTATTAGGAGGATAAGTGTGTAATTCTAATTGAATGACTACTTGTAGATCCCAACGTATGTAACAAGTTTGTCCTATGATGCATAAAATTTACTATTATATTAGGAATAACTGTAGGTGAGTGTAGGTTCTAAATTTAGTGCCATTTTATAGATCAATTAGATACCATGATGATATGATTACTTTTCTACTTTTAGGAATGTATGATGGATAGGAATTCTACTATTGAATATAGCATTTTGGTTAAGTTAACAGTTGTCCTTTAAATAAAATATAAGATTGCAATACTGATGAGGACTTGTGTAATGTATGAGAAATTGAATACGAAAGGAAGGGAGTTCAATTTAGTGCTGTACTTGTGTGTTTAATTTAACAGTTGTCTATTAATGTATGAATAATTGTAATTACTCTATTTAGGAAGATTTTCGAGTAATGTAGAAGGATTGCTAGTTATCACAGAACAGACAATATTACTCTTATCATGTCTAAAACATTCTCTTCGCTCCATGATGATTACTGAATATTACATTAATAGTTTAGGTAATGGACATGTGATATAAAGTGCATATCTCTCTATGATTTAGGCACATATATCGATAGGTTTGTATTATTCAGTTTTGTTCCTATTGATTTTGATTATTGTTACTTATGGTAGGGAAGGTAGTTTTAGTTGATAGGATACTAAATTAGCCTTGTTTTTATTAGATGAATCTCAATAGAGGTCCTTATGATATTGATACTTCTAGTTTAAGAAACAGAGGAACGGGGGGAAGATGAGTTAATATTTTTACTTTTTATTTAGCGTATTTTTATATTTATACAGATGCTGTTCGATTATCGACTAATGGATGGCTCCTCTCTTAGGAAGATGTGAAGGATTCTAATGCATTTCAGTTAAACAGTGCCATGTATATACTGAATGCTTCTATTTGGAAGGAGTGAAAGGGATATTCTTAGTAATTTAAGCAATTTTATAGTTAACAGGTTGCAATGGTCCTTAGCTTGTTTAGATTGTAACTAATGTCTTTATCCGAGTTATCCTAGTTCCTAATTTTAATCTAGGTCTACTGCAGACGGAATGAAAGGATTTCTAATTAGCATTTTTATAGTTGTTTCAAATCGACTTGTGGCAAATAAGAGATAATTATACTTCTAATTTAATTAGTGATATGTACTCTGTTTGTTAGTTGATATCTGAATATGAAGAGATTTGTGAAGTAGTTTAAAGGGGGTTTTGTTAAATTGTGATGTGTACCCATCGGTTCAAAAATTCACCAATTAACAGTCTTGTGGTCTTACTCGATCTCTCTTCATTTGTATATCGTTATCTCTTGCTAGAGATCCACATTTTCGGAGTGCGTGAAAGAAATCTCTCTCAGAGATTTTTCGCTTACATTTATATTTCTCTTGCGATAGTTTAACAGCCGGTCGCGATTATATAGTTTGTATTATTCGCGAATTTTTGACTATCCCTAAATATCATATGGAACCTCAAAAGTGTCACGGTCAGATCTAAAATTATTAATATCTTCGTGCTATTTTTTATTATATCGGTAATAACCAGTTTTTTTCCTAAAATTTGCTTCACACATTAATTTGTTAAGTTTTTATTCCTGCATTATCTTCTGTATTTGTAACTCTTACTCAAGTATACTCATCGAGAGAGAAGCTGAAACACACATGCTGTTAAAATGAAATATTTTATATCATATCATAGCTAATATTGAACAATATTTCGATTTATAAAAAATCATCATCAGAGTTTGTTTTCAATCCGGACTCATCGAATGAGAAGCAGAAAATAATTTAAATTCAAATCGGAAGGATTGTTGTTCCAAAAACCGTGTACGCCACGCACTCGCTTCAACCTATATACATCCGCTGACGCAAGGAAAATGTTGCGGAACTGTATCTTCATTTTAACAGTTTTTGAAAGAAAAAAAAATACTTCGAATTTTAAAATAGAAAAATTCTCTTTTTCAAAAAAGAGAAGAGTTTTAACCCGTTCATGGTCGGTTAATAACGGATTTTTAAAAAAAATTTATTTATCTATTTATCAATTTTTTATTTTCATTTCTATTTTTTAATTTTTTAATATATATATATATATTTACCAACCCCTCCGCACGAGCAGGATGCGACACAAGGTTAATTTCTTAAGCGGAGTTTAACAGGTTTGAATTCAGAGTTTTCCTTCTCTTAGACCGGTTGCCTAACCAAGGTTAAAGAGCCCAGTCTGTCCTACTATTTACCCATAGCTGTAATAATAATATAATAATAATAATATATATATAATATATATATATATATATATATATATTTTCTCTGAATGTTTGAGACGAAGCTTGATGATTAGTATTATCTGCGTTATTCGGACTATTGTCCTCATCTTCATTGTTATCTGTACAACGTTTCGGCCGATGTGCCCGCCAGCCTTCTTCAGGCATTTCTTGTCGGACTCGTGAACCTTCTCGGACTCGGGAACAGGATACTCCCGAGGACTGAATAAAGGGTTAGGTCCAAAGTTCCGTAATGGCTCCCGATTACGTCAATAATGTTCCCGAGTTTGAAAAGAAGGTAAATAAATCGTCCAGGATTTGAACACGGATCGACGTGTTCATTTCCTACGACTCTAACAGACGACAGAGATGAGAGTCTTAGCCCTCTTCAAGGAAAACAACCAGCATAACAACAAGCATAACAGCGCTATATATATATATATATATATATATATATATATATATATATAAAGGACAAGGTGACTTACCGGTGAATTTGGTCACGATGGTTATTAATGTGTGTATTTAAAATAATTAAAACACCGCTACTTAATGGCAGCTGGCGATGGCCTAGAAGTTAACGGATCGGGCGGACGTAAGTCAGTCGCATTTCACTCCTGGTAGGGGTTAGTTGCTGTGTCTAGCCACACTGATATGTGAAACGTCGAAACACGGTGTCTCTGTATGATATATGAAATGTATATATATTATATACATGTGCAATTATATATAAATTAAATATATATCATACACGCAATTATATATATATATATATATATATATATATATATGTGTGTGTGTGTGTGTGTGTGTGTGTGTGTGAGTTTTTGGTGATTATGTATTTAAAAGGTCCTACTTCTAAACATTCTAGATGTAAACATGCAAGGAGGCCACTGAGTGGTGACCCCATGGGTAAACCAAATTTCTGTTTGTAAAAGATGTTGTTGTGTTTGAAGTAACATTGGGATGTGTATAGTTTCCATATATTTGATTATTTTCTGGATAGTGAGGTGGACATGATAGTTGAGTGTTATTTGTGGAGAGATATTTTTCTAGTCTATTTAGGCATTTGTCTACAGGTATGTTTGTGTAAAGTGATTTTATATCTAGGCTAGCTAGGGATTTGTTATCCACGTTGGTGTGTATGTTTCCCACTGAAGCAAGAACACTATTCTAGTCCTGAAGATGGTCTAACAGACTGAAACGTTGCATCGTCGACATCACTACCTACAATAAACATCCATATTCTACAACATCCCGTGTTTGTCTACCTTTCACCATATATATATATATATATATATATATATAATATATATATTTATAAAGGAAAAGTTGACTTACCGGTGAATTTGGTCACGATGGTTAGTAAGTGTAGAATTTAGAGGGGTAAGTCAGCGATATAACAAATACAAAGTGCTCAATACTAAGTAGAGCAAATTTATTATAAAATTGGTACAAGAGATAACCTACTCGAGTTTCACCATAAGGATCTTCAGGGTTAAATCCACTGAATTAATCGAGACACCGATTAATAGCAGTCGATTTCATGTGCATTGAACACACACGTGAAATCGACTGCTATTAATCATATATATATATATATATATATGATATTTAATGTATATATATATTCACTTGGTCGTTAATTTGGCATAAAATAACCCAACATGGGTTGACATGCCGTAAAATCCAACCAACCAACCAACCAATTTAGAACTGGATGTTGTCTCGTACAGGAGCAATAGGGATTATAGAATCACACACAGACATAAATACGTTTGTGTGGGTGCTACACGTGTTTCTATATGCGTATGTGTGTGTATGTGTGTACGTGTGTGTATGTGTGTGTGTGTGTATGTGTGTGTGTTTGTTTGTTTGTTTGTGCGATTGTTTATTTTAAACCTTTAAGTATTCTTAATTAATAAAAAAATAATTAAAAAGATTGAGTTTATAAAAAAAAATGAGTACTCTTCAAGAATGAACTAAACAAAACGTATTCGGCATAAAACAATCCAACAAGGGTTGACATGCCGTAAAATCCAACCAACCAACAAACCTCGGTCTGAAATAACCCAACAAGGGTTGACATGCCGTAAAACCCAACCAACCAACAAACCTCTGCCTGAAATAACCCAACAAGGGTTGACATGCCGTAAAATCCAACCAACCAACCAACCTCTGCCGGAAATAACCCAACAATGGTTGACATGCGTAAATCCAACCAACAACCAACCTCTGCCGGAAATACCCAACAATGGTTGACATGCCGTAAAAATCCAACCAACCAACAAACCAACCAACCTCTGCCTGAAATAACCCAACAAGGGTTGACATGCCGTAAAATCCATCAACCAACCTCTGCCTGAAATAACCCAACAAGGGTTGACATGTCGTAAAATCCCAACCAAACCAACCAACCAACCAATCTAGAACTGGACGTTGTTTAATACAGGAGCAATAGGGATTATAGAATCACACACAAACATAAATACGTTTGTGTGGATGCTACACGTGTTTCTATATATGCATGAATGTGTATATGTGTGTGTGTATGTGTGTGTGTTTGTTTGTTTGTTTGTGCGATTGTTTATTTTAAACCTTTAAGTATTCTTAATTAATAAAAAAATAATTAAAAAGATTGAGTTTATAAAAAAAAATGAGTACTCTTCAAGAATGAACTAAACAAAACGTATTCGGCATAAAACAATCCAACAAGGGTTGACATGCCGTAAAATCCAACCAACCAACAAACCTCGGTCTGAAATAACCAACAAGGGTTGACAATGCGTAAAACCAACCAACCAACAAACCTCTGCCTGAAATAACCCAACAAGGGTTGACATGCCGTAAAATCCAACCAAACCAACCAACTCTGCGGAACCAACCTCTCTGCCGGAAATAACCCAACAATGGTTGACATGCCAAAAAATCCAACCAACCAACAACCACCAACCTCTGCCTGAAATACCCAACAAGGGGTTGACATGCCGTAAAATCCAATCAACCAACCTCTGCCTGAAATAACCCAACAAGGGTTGACATGTCGTAAAATCCAACCAACCAACCAACCAACCAAACCAATCTAGAACTGGACGTTGTTTAATACAGGAGCAATAGGGATTATAGAATCACACACAAACATAAATACGTTTGTGTGGATGCTACACGTGTTTCTATATATGCATGAATGTGTATATGTGTGTGTGTATGTGTGTGTGTGTGCGTCTGCGCGCGCGCACGCGCGCGCGTGTGTCCGTGTGTGTGCGTTCCCTTTAATACTTTGGCCAATGCTTAAGTATTTATAATTAAAGACCAACTAATCTTAGTTTATGGAACTTGGCCATGTTTCCATGACGACCGTTTTTATCTCCATCAACAATGTCAGAATCAGTACAGATCAACGGAGCATGCATTGTAAATTATCAGACGTCAAATTTCCAATATTTCCTCAGCTGTAAGCACCCAACTCCCCACTCCCCAAACCCCTCATATCGGCGGTGCTTAGAATACGCTACCTGTATTCCCCGACAGAGAGGGTAATCCCCCTTAAAATGGGATATGGTAGGAAAACCTCTAAAAAGGTCTAATGGCGCGGTTCTAGTTCTGGTAATAGGCAGAGTATACTCTATCTGTTCGTTGGTATCACCCCCAGGTACATTCTGGCTGTATCCCCGGCAGAGGGGGTAATCACCCTTAAAATGGGGTATCGTAGGTAAACATCTAAAAAGGTCTAATGGCGCGGTTCTAGTTCTGGTAATAGGCAGAGTATACTCTTTCTGTTCGTTGCTATCACTCCCAGGTACATTCTGGCTGTATCCCCGGCAGAGGGGAGTAATCCCCCTTAAAATGGGGTATCGTGTGTATGACACTAAACTGGATCTTATGGCGAGGCTCCAGTTTTGGAAATAGGGAGAGTATACTCTATCTCTTCATTGGTATCACCCCCAGGTACATTCTGGTTGTATCCCCGGCAGAGGGGGTAATCCCACTTAACATGGGATATCGTAGGCAAACATCTAAAAAGGTCTAATAGTGCGGTTCAATGTTTGAAGGGAATAATAGCCATTTTCTGTTTTTGGTTTTGTTTGTTTGTTTGTTTGGGGGCGGGGACTTCACCCTTCTGTCTTCTAAAGATGACGGCGTAGTATTCAATTTTTATTATCTGCATCTGCGCGAGTTACTGAGCAGGCCGATTTTTGAATGGCAGTCTCTGGTACAGTGACTGCACTCAAACAATGATGCTTGCTGGGGTTGTTATTTTTCCTGATGTATGATCGGGCTGGTAGTGAAACCAATTCAAGTGCTTTCAATTTTGGATAAACAATCTCCAACGGAACATTTGCATTCATACACTACATTGGTCTCGTAAATACGACTAGCCGGGTAATGAGTTGCTGCTACTCACAAGGCTGGTGGTTTTAAACCTAGGGTTATTGTTAGTCGTATTTGGTTTGGTTTGTTCTGTTTTACGGCATATCAACCTCAGTGGGTCATTTAATGCCGATAAAGTTTTGAAATAAATCAATTCTTAATGGATAATACAATTTTTTTATAAATACATTTTTCTATTTAACCCATAGATGAGACCCTAACAGGTACTACCACTCCGGTTCAGAGTGGACCAGGGAGCAATGGTGATGAAGGGGTGCTCCACATTCCCCAAACCTCCAAAACTGGAACCTCACCATCAGATAGAGTTTAACGTCATTCCCAGGACATGTAGACCCCCAGCCACCGCCTTCTAGCACCCATATGATAAAAAGGGGCTGGGGCTTGCCATAAGGGCAATAGGGTTGGGAGAATCATATAGGTGCTAGGGCTTGACGTGACCAGCCGATTGATCGGAGGGGGCCTCTCCGACCGCCCGTCTAGCCCAAGATAGGGCCAAAGTGGAGTATTGCATGTCATGAACTGCTCATCCACCTGGGCTCTATCCTTAAGCATCACGGGTCGCCACCCACGGCCAACAGGTGGCCCCATTTGGGGAGTCTTACCCCTCTGCAGAGGTGCAGTCGGTGCATTCTAACGCCCCAGCCGACAGGGCGGTTGTTAGTAGTAGATTTCTGGTTCAGAATGTATGGTAGTTAATTTGGACGTGATGTAAAAAATGTTTTTTGAAGTTAATGGATTTTTATTAGAACTAGCAAATATATGCACCCTTCGGGTGCAAGCATTTAAGTTTGAATATAATGAAATATCATATTAAATTAGAAAGGCTAATGAAACTGAATAAGAATGCAGATAAAATGATTTCGAACAGAGGGGGGATGATTGAAAAATAGAACAATCTTGAAACTAACTCTTCCATCATTTTCCATTACTCCCTTTTTTCATTGGTAAATTTTCCTAATTTAACTATTTAGTTAGAATAGGAAGTAAAGAATAAAATTACAGTTATTTATTCTTGTTAATGGATTTCTTTTAAGATTTATCCAAGATTTTTGCTCATATTCACTAAGATAAAACCAAACAATTAGAAATCAATAATACTAAGCATATATTTATTAAAATCAAATTTTAAAGATCAATATGCAAATTAGCCTTCCCATTCACACTGTAATCCGCTATTTTGTTGTATATATAAATACAATTGCATGGCATTAGTATGTAGATATGCTCAACAGTCTTAATGATGTAAACAATTTTATTAATAATTGAGGTTTAACTAAAAAATAAAAGCATTGAGAATGTGATGTAAATAACAAAGGGAATTGTGAATTGAGTAGTAATATAGTTTCGGTTACAGACAAGCAAACACACTATCTCCATTATAATAAGAGATGTTATTTAGAAAATTATTTACTAGGGAGAACTAATAAATTATTTACTAGGGGGAACTAATAAATTATTTACTAGGGAGAACTAATAAATTATTTACTAGGGGGAACTAATAAGTGGTTTTGTAATAGTTTAACTAATTTTTTATCTAAAAAAAATGTTGTTAGTATCTAAAACAAAAATTGAATAATTTTTAAATTGTGATGAGTCGTACTTATTTGAATTTATATATTTTTGTCTAGCTATTCATTGCTATCACTCCCAGGTACATTCTGGCTGTATCCCCGGTAATGCCCCTTAAAATGGGGTATCGTGTGTGTGACACTAAACTGGATCTTTTGGCGAGGCTCCGGTTTTGGAAATAGGGAGAGTATACTCTATCTTTTCATTGGTATCACTCCCAGGTACATTCGGGCTGTATCCCCTGCAGAGGGGGTAACCCCCTTATTAAGGGGTGTCCTAGGTATGCCACTAAACTTGTTTTATGGAGTGGCTGGAAATTACATACTATACTCCTTCATTTGTATTACTCTCAGGTAGTTCTGACAGTATCCCCTGTAGAGGGGGCAAACCCCTTAATAAGGGGGATGTGTATGCCATTTAACTGGTATTATAGAGCATGCATTGTAAATTATCAGGATCCAGCGAATGTAGCAAACTAGCACAACAAGAATACAAAACTAGACACGACTGGGTTGGGAAGGTGATCCACTGGGAATTATGCAAAAAATTTAAATTTGACCATACAACAAAATGGTATATGCATAAACCAGACCTAGTGTTGATTAACAAAAGAGAAAGAACTTATCAACTGGTGGATTTTGCAGTGCCAGCAGATCACAGGGTGAAGCTAAAGGAAAATGAAAAAAATGGACAAATATCTAGACCTTGCCAGAGAACTGAAAAAGTTATGGAATATGAAAGTGAAAGTGATACCAATTGTAGTTGGTGCACTTGGAACAGTCCCAAAAGGTTTGGAAAGTTTGGAAATCAGAGGAAGGATTGAAACCATTCAGAACACTGCACTGCTGCAATCTGCCAGAATACTCAGAAGAGTCCTGGAGACCTGAGGAGACTTGCTGTCACTCAGACTCCAGTGAAAGACCATCAGCTAATGCTGATGTGAAAACTCAAAAGGATGAAAACTCAAAATGACAGGCTCCAGTACTGGAAATGTGAAGTATATCCCCTGTAGAGGGGGTAACCCCCTTAATAAGGGGGGACTGGGTATGCCATTTAACAGGTATTATGGAGGGGCTCCAGTTCTTGAGACGTGAAGAGAGTACTCTACTCATGCATTTGTATTACCCTTAGGTATATTGTGACTATCTCCCCAACAGAGGGGGTAACCCCCTTAAAATGGGGGTGTCCAGGGTATGTCATTAACTGGCCATTTATTGGTCTTATGGCGAGTCTCCCGTTATATATATCAACCAGTTGACAAGTTCGCATTTTCTTGCTAATCAATATTAGGTCTGGTAAAATGTAAACAAACTCGTCTAGAATTTGAACTCGGGTCGACGAGTCAATTTCCTACGACTATAAACATTACACAATGCACCTCCATATATATATATATATATATATATATATATATATATATATATATATATATATATACAGAAATAACCTACTCGAGTTTCACCATAAGGATCTTCAGGGTTAAATCCACTGAATTAATGAAGATATTGATTAATAACGCTGTTATTGTTATAACGCTGACTTATCCGAATAACACTTGTACCAACCAAATATTGAGACCAACTCAATATTTTTACCGGTAAGTCATTCCTTATATATAATATATATATATATATATATATATATAAAAAATTTCATAGATAGAGGAATTACATAATTGATATTGATATTTACCATGACCAGACAACTCGGCCAAACCATTTGCGACATCCGAAGCACTGGACAACTGTTTCGACCTCCTTTGGTCTCATCAGCAGTGCATACCACAATCTCCGCCAGTAGAGATTGAACCTGTGGACCACAGAATGATATATATATATATATATATAAAGAGAGACAGACAGACAGACAGACAGACAGACAGACGGAACTAAATAGATAAATATGAACAGACTGTCGTAGATAGATATGAATAGACTGATAATATATATATATATATATATATATATATATATATATATATATATATATATAAATAGTGTGAACAAAAATTATTATTAAGACAATCAGGAATATTTCTTGTTTGTTGTTTAATCTCAACTAGTTTCGACCTTCGGTCATCTTCAGGAGAAAATTTATTATTTGAAGAAATTGTTGATACATTATTAGAAAGGGAGCATTATAGAAGAGTTATAAATGTTCAAGTGTTATAGTGGGTTTAACATGCTGTTAAAATCCGGGTAGGCGAGTGTGTTTGATAGTAGCATGTTCATTTGTTCCGTGAAGAACCTCTATGAGGTAGTTTGTTTTTTGGATGCTCTTATATATGTGAGGGAGGGGTTCATGGGCGTTGTGTGTATGACTGTATGTGTATACATGTATATGACTGTATGTGTATACATGTATATGTATGTGTGTGTTTACATATACTGTGTGGGTGTGGGTGTATGTGTGTGTATACATGTATATGTATGTGTGTGTTTACGTATACTGTGTGGGTGTGGGCGCGTGTCTGTATCACAGTACTGTGCGTGTGACTTCTAGATTTTTAATTGGGTCAGGAGTGGCTTGTTTGATGTTTGATGTGTGGTGGTCAGTGCTTGTTTATTTTGGTGACCTCGGCCACCCTCGTAGGTGTAGACAGTTTTATTATTCAGTTAAAGAGGATTTGTTTTATGATTAAAGCCGTGTGGATGAAAGGTTTTTAATGTTTGTATCCATCTGTATTCGTGCTTCTCTATTACCGTTTTGGTGTCAGTGTTTGTTAGAATTCTTTCAATGAGCGTAAACTTGGCGTCTCTATTAAAATCGTGATCTTCCAATCGGAAGTGTTGTTCTATTGGAATGAGCTTATCATAGTCTGTATTTTTTATTCTGTGTCTGTAGTTGTTAAGTCTGAAGTAAAATTCCCATTCAGATTTCCCAACGTATTGTCTTTGGCATTTAGTGCAATCTAGAAGATAAATCACGTTTTTGCTTTTGCAGTTTGATTCATGGTAGATTTTAAAAGTTTGTTTTGTTGTGGAGCTTGTAAATGTGTCTGTTGTTTTTATTTGTTTGCAGCATAGGTTATTGTTTGTACTACAGGGCCGGCAGAATTTTGTGGAGTTTATTATAGGTCTCGTGTTGACTACTTTATTGTTTAGTATGTTGTTGCCTCCTATCATTTCTCTGAGGTTATGAGGTCGCCGATAGGTCACTATACCGGGTTCTTGGAAAATGTCTCTTAGTTCAGGGTTTATTTTCAGGATGTTCCAGTGTTTTTTTATTATTTGATTAAGTGGTGGAGGGTGTTATTAAATGTTGTTATTAGGGGGATGCGATGTGTCTTCTTTTTGTGTTTTGATTTCAGGGTTTCTTGTCTAGGGATGGAGATAGCTTTGGCTACCTGGCTATCTATTAAAGTGTGGGAGTATCCACGTGCTGAGAACTGTTGTCTTAGTTTATTTATTTGTTGTCTTAGCTCATTGTCGTCGGTGCAGATTCTTCTCAGTCTTATAGCTAGTGAGTAGGGGAGGCTGTCTTTGAGGTGTATATATATATATATATATATATATATATATATATATATATATATATGTAAACAAGCCACCGTTTTTTTAAATCTTAACATTTTGACCGTCTGGTCTGATGATTGCAGTATGCATGAAACTTTAGTGACGGGATATTAAATCCATAATATAATATATTATTTTATTGTAAAGCTGCTCTGCTATTTTAGCATTGAGCACCTTCATATGCCAATACTTTTCTCATTCATCATCTATCCATTCTATATTATATATTACTAGCAAATATATGCACCCTCCGGGTGCAAGTATTTAAGTTTTAATGTAATAAAATATTGTATTAAATTAGAAAGGCTAATGAAACTAAATAAGAATACAGATAAAAAGATTTGAAACAGAGGGGGGGATAATAAAAGATTTGAAACAGAGGGAGTATAATAAAAAATGGAACAACTGAAACTTACTCTTCCATCACTCTCGTCTTTCATTGTTATTTTTTCTAATTTAAGTATTTAGTTATAAGAGGAAGTAAAGAATAAAATTACAGTTATTTTGGATTTCATTTAAGATTCATTGAAGAAATGTTTGCTTATATTCATTAAAATAAAACCAAACAGTTAGAAATCAATAATACTAAGCACATATTTATTAAATTCGATTTTTTAATATTAATATGCAAATTAGCCTTCCCGTTCACACTGTAATCCGCTATTTTGTTGTATATATAAATATAATTGCTTGTTGTTAGTATGTAGACATAGTTAACAGTATTAATAATGTAAGACAATTTTATTAATAATTGAGGTTTAGATAAAAATAAAATCATGGAGAATGTGATGTCAATAACTAAGAAAATTGTGACTTGAGTAGGAATATAGTTTCGGTTACAGACAGAAAAACACACAATCTCCATTATAATAAGATATAGATAGGTAGATAGATATGAACAGATAGATGGATATATATATATATTCCATACTTGACACATTCGCTCATTTTGAGGGGTTAACTCTTTTCGGTTTTCACCGATTTCTTTCTTCTTTCCTTTTTCTCCCCCAAACAATAACAATGAAAACACATTTCATTCAAACGTCAACAAGTTTAAGATTATTAATAATATTTCATTCTTTGCAATACAAATTATACCCTTCTACCAAAACTTTCAAAATTTTTTTAACTGTCTTTAACGACCTCTGCGTTCCTAACGATTTAAAAAATATTCTTTTTTTCGAGCATTTAAAATTCTATTCTTGTCTCCAACGATTTTTATATCCACTCAAAAAATTTAAAAAAATCACTCTGATGAAGGTCGTAAAAAAAATCTCTCTGTGTACGGAACATTTTATACATTTTTCCTATTATTATTATCATCATCATTTCAACTCCATCTGATTATTTTAATAATAATAATAACGTAAATCCGTATACATTTTGATAAACAGACCGAAACACATGTGTAAGTGATATCGATTAAAAGTGATATCGATAAAATTCATTTTTATCCATCTACATTTCTTTTCTTTACTCATTTTTCCTCATATTGTCGGATTCATTTTCCATTCTTACATAGAAAGATTCATATGAACAGACTGACATAGATAGATAGATAGATAGATAGATAGATGTGAATTGACTGACGCACACGCATGCCTTCGTTTATTTTTAAAGACTCATTTGTGTGCCTAAAACAATATGTACATTTTAGAAAACTAAAATTGATTTCTTTTTTTTCACTTTAATTTAGGAATATACTAAAACTCAGTTATAGCTGCACAGAAGACATGCTACTAAACAAAACACAGAAAAAAATATATATAGGCATAACTGAAGGCATCTGGAAACAAAGAAACTACACACACAAACATACTACTAATAATAAAAAGCACAATAAAACAATTTATAACACACCACAAGCAACAAGAACAACAACAAAATACCTATAATTGTAAAATAAAAAACAAGAAAATCCTTTAAACGGGAATTGTTTCCAAGCACTCATAAGATCTAAGCAAAACATACACAAAAAAAATATATATATAGGCGTAACTGAAGGCACCTGGAAACAAAGAAGCTACGTACATATGACATTGTTTAACTATTAAAAAAATAATGAACAGAGCGCAACACTTTCTAGACGCATTTGGGAACTAAAAAAACCAACCAAAGAGAAGCTGTAAAGGAAGGAAAATACAACCAGCTTACAAAACATTGCAACTTTTGTCTAAAAGAAATAAACAATTGCAATGATTATAAAAAATAGTCTATACATATATAAATGCAATTGTGTGAATCTGTATAGGAAACTTCGAAGATAAATCAATTTACGACAAAGTAAATATATATACACAATAAATATAACCAGGGCTTGTTTTTTTTTTAGCAAAAATAAAGAAAATTTGATTCATATTTGGGAAGATATTTAAAAATTTAAATTTGAAAAGTAACAGAATGGAAAGTCATTTGCATGTTAGTTTGTTTATTTATTAATTTTTTTTATGTGGGTGTGTTTTTATTTTTATTTTTTTGCTTTGAAATTATAATATTGATTGATTGAATTAATTGCATAATTTATATCTTTTTTTTTTTTTTCAATTGTAAATCATTGAATTGAAATTTCGGTAATTTATGAGGAAGTACGTCCCGGTCTCCTGCCTCAGAAATTGCTACCCGGTGACTATTAAAATAACGTCCCCAGCTATATCGTCTCGGTGGTGTTACTTGAAAGAAAACAACCAACTTAGGGCGTTAAATGTATTTTTGTCGTAATTCTTATTTATTTATCGTAATTTGTTTAGAAATTTATTTATAGAAATTTGTCGTAATTCTTGTTTATTTATAGAAATTTGTCGTAATTCTTGTTTAGATATGAAGATGGATATCTATCTATCTATCTATCTACCTCAATTTGTTCATTTTTTACATTGTTTATATATATCTATCCACCCATCTCCATTTGTTCATATCAAAAAAGAGAAGCCCCCCCCCCTCTAAAATACATTTAATGCCCTAAGTTGGTTGTTTTCTTTCAAGTAACACCGCCGAGACGACATAGCTGGGGACGTTATTTTAATAGTCATCGGGTAGCAATTTCTGAGGCAGGAGACCGGGACGCACTTCCTCATAAATTACCGAACTTTCTTACAATATTGGTATATATTTCCGTGCGGATTATTATGGGTCAACCGACGAGGATTTCGCTCGCGATGAGTAATTAAGGATCTGCGAGACTAAGTTTTTTTTCCTTTTATTTCTGACTGTTTTTTCTGAATTAAATTTGATTAAGGCATTCAGCCGAGTCTCAAAATGTAAACAAATATCAAATTCAAGGAATAAATAGTCTTATAAACATAATTAGCGGGGATCATTAACCCCATACTCACTTATCCCGAGTTGTTACATAATTGTTAGTATCCTAACACTTATTTACAGTAGTAGGATCATTAACCCCAGACTCACTTATCTCGTGACTTGTATAGTAATATAGTTTCGGTTAAAGACAAACAAACACACAATCTCCATTATAATAAGATATGCTAGAAGGCGGTGGCCGAGGGTCTTAATGTCCTGAGTATGACATTAAACTCTGATGAGGAAGTTCCAATTCTGGGGGTCAGGAAAACGTGGAGTACCTCTTGATCAGCACTGCTTCCAGTGTTACATAATTGTTAGTCACCTAACCCTTATTTACAGTAGAGTAGAAACCAACATGGCTGTTATAAGTTGCAACCGGCAGCCTTGAAGGATTGAGTGACAAGGCTTGACCTCATCCTGATCCTTCCGGTGGATACCGTGAGAATCGGTGGAGAATAACCTCTTCCGGTTTAAATTAGAAAGAGTTTTATAATTTTAAAAAACCTCTAAAAAATCATCTGTTAACAAACAACCAGATGTTGACGGTGTAAATGAAAAAATATACTTATGAATCAACAATTCAAAAGGGGTGCCTAACGGTCATATGGTCCGATAACCTTTTTGTCGAACTTGGGAGCTTTCATGTCATAATCAAGGGTACTTCAGGGTACTTCAAACCATACCCTTCATTCAATCTATGGGGGTAGACTGTTTTCATTCTGTTACATAATTATTAGATTCTTAATACTTATGTACAGTAGTGTAGAAACCAAAATGGCTGTTATAAGTTGCAGCCGGCGGTCTTGAAGGATTGAGTGACACGGCTTGACCTCATCCTGATCCTTCCGGTGGATACCGTGAGAATCGGTGGAGAAGACCCTCTTCCGGTTTAGATTAGAGAGTTTAGTATCAGTATCGGCCTAGACCACGAAAGTGGTAAGTCGTGTTAAGCGCACTGCCGTGCTCAATCTGCGCAGTTAGTCTGGTGGGGATTTCGGAATAAAATATTGTTACATATTAATTGGATCCCTATTACTTTTTAAGGTAGTATAGAAATCCTTATGGCGATCAGTACAGCTGATGGCCTTGAGAGTGAGTGACAATGCTTGACCTCACTCTCACCTTGCTTTCTGGGGATAGAATCGTGAGAACGGAACCCCGATAGAAAGCCCCCCTTCCGGTTTAAGGTGGGCAACTCAGTAAGTCAGTTGCAGTAAGTCAGTTGCAGTAGTTAGAAGCTAGCAAGATGTGACTCTCAGCGCGCAGTTGTCTGGCCTGGGGATCCTGAATAAAATAACATCAAAGGTAATCGAAGTCTTGTTGTTATTACTAAAAGCTAACAATGACACAAGGCTTCTGATAAGAAATGATCCCCAGCAGAACCAGACACGGAATCCCCAGATAAGAAAGACCAGACGAGACCTGTAGAAGATATACCAGACCATTAGAAGATAGAAGATAGAAGACTAGACAGAGAAGACTAGACAGAGAAGAAAAGAAAAGGCGCTACGCAACAATATGATCTAAAGCAAATCGAAGTCTTGTGTTATTATCTAAAAACTACCAATGACACAGGGCTTCTGATAAAGAGAAATTGAATTAATTGCATCATTTATATCTTATTTTTTTTTTAAATTGTAAATCAGTGAATTGAACTTTCTTACAATATTGGTATATATCTCCGTGGGGATTTTTATGGGTCAACCAACGAGGATTTCGCTCGCGATGAGTAATAAAGAATCTGCGAGACTAAGTTTTTAATATATGATATAATATATAAATTATATATAAATTATAAAGTGGAGCGCCACTCCTACCATCAGCTCCTAAGAATAGTTATTTGAAACTATATATAAATTATATGCAAACAATACTGATTCGGTATTTTATATTCCAACACGGTTTATGTCTACTAGCAAATATATGCACCCTCCGGGGGCAAGTATTTAAGTTTTAATGTAATAAAATATTGTATTAAATTAAAAAGGCTAATGAAACTAAATAAGAATACAGATAAAAAGATTTGAAACAGAGGGAGTATAATAAAAGATTTGAAACAGAGGTAGTATAATAAAAAATGGAACAACTGAAACTTACTCTTCCATCACTCTCGTCTTTCATTGTTATTTTTTCTAATTTAAGTATTTAGTTAAAAGAGGAAGTAAATGATAAAATGACAGTTATTTTATTTTGTTAATGGATTTCATTTAAGATTCATTGAAGAGATTTTTGCTTATATTCATTAAAATAAAACCAAACAATTAGAAATCAATAATACTAAACACATATTTATTAAATTCGATTTTTTAATATTAATATGCAAATTAGCCTTCCCGTTCACACTGTAAACCGCTATTTTGTTGTATATATAAATATAATTGCATGTTGTCAGTATGTACACATAGTTAACAGTATTAATAATGTAAGACAATTTTACTAATAATTGAGGTTTAGATAAAAATAAAATCATGGAGAATGTGATGTCAATAACTAAGAGAATTGTGACTTGAATAGGAATATAGTTTCGGTTACAGACAGAAAAACACACAATCTCCATTATAATAAGATTATCAATGTTTTTGAAGTTATTTGGATTTGAAATTTATCCTGTTATTATTATCCCGAGTATTCTCGGTATAGGCATTTAGAGATGCTGATAGGTATGCATCCCACACCCCTGACGCATAAAAATCTAAAAGGACGCAGTAAAATCGTATCCATGCGTCCCAGTGTTTTTCTTTTTTCTTCCCTCACCATTTCAAGCTAACTGAGGTTGTGTTCTCTTAATAATGTTTTAAACAAACACAGAGATGCTGATAGGTACGCATCCCCGACGCATAAAAATCTAAAAGGACGCAGTAAAATCGTATCCATTTGTCCCAGTGTTTTTCTTTTTTCTTCCCTCACCATTTCAAGCTAACTGAGGTTGTGTTCTCTTAATAATGTTTTAAACAAACACAGAGATGCTGATAGGTACGCATCCCTGACGCATAAAAATCTAAAAGGACGCAGTAAAATCGTATCCATGCGTCCCAGTGTTTTTCTTTTTTCTTCCCTCACCATTTCAAGCTAACTGAGGTTGTGTTCTCTTAATAATGTTTTAAACAAACACAGAGATGCTGATAGGTACGCATCCCCGACGCATAAAAATCTAAAAGGACGCAGTAAAATCGTATCCATTTGTCCCAGTGTTTTTCTTTTTTCTTCCCTCACCATTTCAAGCTAACTGAGGTTGTGTTCTCTTAATAATGTTTTAAACAAACACAGAGATGCTGATAGGTACGCATCCCTGACGCATAAAAATCTAAAAGGACGCAGTAAAATCGTATCCATGCGTCCCAGTGTTTTTCTTTTTTCTTCCCTCACCATTTCAAGCTAACTGAGGTTGTGTTCTCTTAATAATGTTTTAAACAAACACAGAGATGCTGATAGGTACGCATCCCCGACGCATAAAAATCTAAAAGGACGCAGTAAAATCGTATCCATTTGTCCCAGTGTTTTTCTTTTTTCTTTCCTCACCATTTCAAGTTAACTGAGGTTGTGTTCTCTTAATAATGTTTTAAACAAACAAACACAGAGATGCTGATAGGTACGCATCCCTGACGCATAAAAATCTAAAAGGACGCAGTAAAATCGTATCCATTTGTCCCAGTGTTTTTCTTTTTTCTTCCCTCACCATTTCAAGCTAACTGAGGTTGTGTTCTCTTAATAATGTTTTAAACAAACAAACACAGAGATGCTGATAGGTACGCATCCCTGACGCATAAAAATCTAAAAGGACGCAGTAAAATCGTATCCATTTGTCCCAGTGTTTTTCTTTTTTCTTCCCTCACCATTTCAAGCTAACTGAGGTTGTGTTCTCTTAATAATGTTTTAAAGAAACAAACACAGATATGCTGATAGGTACGCATCCCTGACGCATAAAAATCTAAAAGGACGCAGTAAAATCGTATCCATTTGTCCCAGTGTTTTTCTTTTTTCTTCCCTCACCATTTCAAGCTAACTGAGGTTGTGTTCTCTGAATAATGTTTTAAACAAACAAACAAACACAGATATGCTGATAGGTACGCATCCCTGAAGCATAAAAATCTAAAAGGACGCAGTAAAATCGTATCCATACGTCCCAGTGTTTTTCTTTTTTCTTCCCTCACCATTTCAAGCTAACTGAGGTTGTTTTCTCTTAATAATGTTTTAAACAAACAAACACAGATATGCTGATAGGTACGCATCCCTGACGCATAAAAATCTAAAAGGACGCAGTAAAATCGTATCCATTTGTCCCAGTGTTTTTCTTTTTTCTTCCCTCACCATTTCAAGCTAACTGAGGTTGTGTTCTCTTAATAATGTTTTAAACAAACAAACACAGAGATGCTGATAGGTACGCATCCCTGACGCATAAAAATCTAAAAGGATGCAGTAAAATCGTATCCATTTGTCCCAGTGTTTTTCTTTTTTCTTCCCTCACCATTTCAAGCTAACTGAGGTTGTGTTCTCTTAATAATGTTTTAAACAAACAAACACAGATATGCTGATAGGTACGCATCCCTGACGCATAAAAATCTAAAAGGACGCAGTAAAATCGTATCCATTTGTCCCAGTGTTTTTCTTTTTTTTCCCTCACCATTTCAAGCTAACTGAGGTTGTCTTCTCTTAATAATGTTTTAAACAAACAAACACAAAGATGCTGATAAGTACGCATCCCTGACGCATAAAAATCTAAAAGGACGCAGTAAAATCGTATTCATGCGTCCCAGTGTTTTTCTTTTTTCTTCCCTCACCATTTCAAGCTAACTGAGGTTGTTTTCTCTTAATAATGTTTTAAACAAACAAACACAGAGATGCTGATAGGTACGCTTCCCTGACGCATAAAAATCTAAAAGGACGCAGTAAAATCGTATCCATTTGTCCCAGTGTTTTTCTTTTTTCTTCCCTCACCATTTCAAGCTAACTGAGGTTGTGTTCTCTTAATAATGTTTTAAACAAACACAGAGATGCTGATAGGTACGCATCCCTGACGCATAAAAATCTAAAAGGACGCAGTAAAATCGTATCCATTTGTCCCAGTGTTTTTCTTTTTTCTTCCCTCACCATTTCAAGCTAACTGAGGTTGTGTTCTCTTAATAATGTTTTAAACAAACACAGAGATGCTGATAGGTACGCATCCCGACGCATAAAAATCTAAAAGGACGCAGTAAAATCGTATCCATTTGTCCCAGTGTTTTTCTTTTTTCTTCCCTCACCATTTCAAGCTAACTGAGGTTGTGTTCTCTTAATAATGTTTTAAACAAACACAGAGATGCTGATAGGTACGCATCCCTGACGCATAAAAATCTAAAAGGACGCAGTAAAATCGTATCCATGCGTCCCAGTGTTTTTCTTTTTTCTTCCCTCACCATTTCAAGCTAACTGAGGTTGTGTTCTCTTAATAATGTTTTAAACAAACACAGAGATGCTGATAGGTACGCATCCCTGACGCATAAAAATCTAAAAGGACGCAGTAAAATCGTATCCATTTGTCCCAGTGTTTTTCTTTTTTCTTCCCTCACCATTTCAAGCTAACTGAGGTTGTGTTCTCTTAATAATGTTTTAAAAAACAAACACAGATATGCTGATAGGTACGCATCCCTGACGCATAAAAATCTAAAAGGACGCAGTAAAATCGTATCCATTTGTCCCAGTGTTTTTCTTTTTTTCTCCCTCACCATTTCAAGCTAACTGAGGTTGTGTTCTCTGAATAATGTTTTAAACAAACAAACACAGATATGCTGATAGGTACGCATCCCTGACGCATAAAAATCTAAAGGACGCAGTAAAATCGTATCCATACGTCCCAGTGTTTTTCTTTTTTCTTCCCTCACCATTTCAAGCTAACTGAGGTTGTTTTCTCTTAATAATGTTTTAAACAAACAAACACAGATATGCTGATAGGTACGCATCCCTGACGCATAAAAATCTAAAAGGACGCAGTAAAATCGTATCCATTTGTCCCAGTGTTTTTCTTTTTTCTTCCCTCACCATTTCAAGCTAACTGAGGTTGTGTTCTCTTAATAATGTTTTAAAAACAAACACAGAGATGCTGATAGGTACGCATCCCTGACGCATAAAAATCTAAAAGGATGCAGTAAAATCGTATCCATTGTCCCAGTGTTTTTCTTTTTTCTTCCCTCACCATTTCAAGCTAACTGAGGTTGTGTTCTCTTAATAATGTTTTAAACAAACAAACACAGATATGCTGATAGGTACGCATCCCTGACGCATAAAAATCTAAAAGGACGCAGTAAAATCGTATCCATTTGTCCCAGTGTTTTTCTTTTTTCTTCCCTCACCATTTCAAGCTAACTGAGGTTGTCTTCTCTTAATAATGTTTTAAACAAACAAACACAGAGATGCTGATAAGTACGCATCCCTGACGCATAAAAATCTAAAAGGACGCAGTAAAATCGTATTCATGCGTCCTAGTGTTTTTCTTTTTCTTCCCTCACCATTTCAAGCTA
>JALAJA010000101.1:195676-212661 GCA_023376005.1 Doryteuthis pealeii | reverse complement strand
AGAGAGATTATATTCAACAAAATAGCGGTTTACATGTGAAGGAGAATGCTAATTTGCATATTGATATTAAAAAATCGAATTTAATAAATATTTGCTTAGTATTATTGATTTCTAATTGTTTGGTTTTATTTTAATGAATATAAGCAAAAATCTCTTCAATGAATCTTAAAGGAAATCCATTAACAAGAAAAAATAAGTGTCATTTTATTCTTTACTTCCTCTTTTAACTAAATACTTAAAGTAGAAAAAATAACAATGAAAGACGAGAGTGATGGAAGAGTAAGTTTCAGTTGTTCTATTTATTCGATTATACCCCCCCCTCTGTTTCAAATATTTTTATCTGCATTCTTATTTAGTTCCATTAGCCTTTCTAATTTAATATATTTCATTACATTAAAACTTAAATACTTGCACCCGGAGGGTGCATATATTTGCTAGTATATATATATATATATATATATATATATATATATATATATATATATCTTAGAAAGGAAGGAAAAACTCAACACCGTAATTCCATAATAAATTTATTTCGACCAAAATTATCTGATGAGACGAAATTTTTTTTTGAGCTATATTAAATCCACTTAGATTTATAAAGGCCACACTTTTGGTCGAAATAAATCTATTATGGAATAACGGTGTTGAGTTTTTCCTTCCTTTCTAAGATTAATATTGTTCTGTATATAATCTAAAAAGTTTATTATACATTGAGCTCTCTTTAGTGATTTAAAGATTTACCAATGAGGTGATGCAACAGTTCGCATCTTTAACTACAGTAGAGTCCATCATGTGTATATATATATATATATATATATATATATATATATATATATACTAGGTTCCTAGTTCGATACCCGCGCTCGCTAACTCAGCCTATGAGTAGCACAGGGATATGTACGGTAAAGTGAGGAGCTGATGGTAGGTGTGGCACTCCACCTCAGACGCTAAAATAATCTCCTTGGTCTAGCGCTAGTGAAAAGGGGATAGACTCCCTCGCTGATTGGCAGATACCGACATTAGGCCACCTCGACGACTTTACTTACTTTTATATATATATATATATATATATATAGAGAGAGAGAGAGAGAGAGAGAGTGAGAGGGAAAGTGAGACAGACAGACAGACAGACAGACAGAGAGAAGCAGAATTCGCCAAGCGTTGGATTGTTTACCCACTGAGAGGGAACGTGAGCTGGGTTTAGACCGTTATTTTTATCCTACCGATCGGCACGTGTGTTACGTCGGCCGTGGCCACGGCTATCCCGTCCAGTACGAGAGGAACCGCGGGATCGGAGCAACGGTTCGCGTGCTGGCTCGAACGAGCGGCGGTGCCGCTGGACCTAACATAGCGGTCGTCTGTCGCTAGTAGCGGCGGCTGTTGCGTTCGGTGGGGCGGTTCGCCGTCTCCGTCGGGCGTGGCTTCTCGTCGTTGCATACGCGGCGGCGTGCGCAAACGGGCCAACCGACTTGACATCCGCGACAGGCGGGATTTTGCCGTCGCCGTCTTGTTTCAAAACCCCACGTGGAGCGCGAGACAAGGGATCGCTCGTTGACCACTTGACTTCAGGCTCGGGGTGGCGATAGTGGTCAATGCTGCTATGTAACTAGGATTCTCGCCTATGTGATTTTCAAACCAAACATACGAATTAGACGAAAGGCACTATAGATGGTGTAATGGTTAGAAAACCATTGTTAGTGAGTTCGATTCTCACTGGTTGTTTACATTTAAAATTTTATGAATTTTTGAATTTTATGAATTTTTGAATTTTTTTTTGTTTACATTTAAAATGTTATTCAAAGAATGTAACCTGAAACTGATGAATGTTTTGAAACAATTTCTATTTTTTGAAAACTTCTTTCAGAAGGAGCAACATCTCATATTATAATGGAGATTGTGTACTTTTCTGTCTGTAACCGAAACTAAATCACTACTCAAGTCATAATTCCCTTTGTTTATGACGTCACATTGACCATGAATATATTTTTATTCAAACCTAAATTATTGATAAAATTGTTTTACATACTGTTAACCATATCTACATACTAACAACATACAAAATTATTTATATATACAACAAAATAGCGGTTTACAGTGTGAAGGGAAGACTAATTTGCATATTGATATAAAAAAATCGAATTTAATAAATATGTGCTTAGTATTATTAATTTCTAACTGTTTGGTTTTATCTTAATGATAAGCAAAAATCTCTTCAATGAATCTTAAATGAAATCCATTAACAAGAAAAAATAACTGTCATTTTATTCTTTACTTCCTCTTTTAACTAAATACTTAAATTAGAAAAAATAACAATGAAAGACGAGAGTGATGGAAGAGTAAGTTTCAGTTGTTCTATTTTTCGATTATACCCCCCTCTGTTTTAAATATTTTTATCTGCATTCTTATTTAGTTTCATTAGCCTTTCTAATCTAATATGATATTTTATTACATTAAAACTTATATACTTGCACCCGGAGGGTGCATATATTTGCTAGTTAAAGTAATTTAGTAAATTCCTTATTAAATTTTTAAAAATCACTAAGAATTGGATAAGCAAGAAACTGATACTTACCAACTCCGCGTTGCTTTTGCTACCATAACATACATAAGACCATTACACCACGCGCCTCTCTAACCTATCACCTATCACCTTATAATAATGTACCATACAACCCATAAATAAGTACATTCTTATGAAAGTTTTATAAATTAATTTCCTTTTGAAGTAAAGATAAGAAAATGTTATTATTTCTCTCCGGAACATTATACAATCAAAACGGATATCCTTTTTATAATGTAAATTATGATAGACTGAAGAAATCTTAGATTGGGAAATATAAATTTTATATACATTTACCAAGAATACTAACATAAAGAATATGAAGCGCATAGTGTCACGGTTATCGTCGGTTGATTGGTTGGTCGGTCGGTTGGTTGGTTGGTTGGTTGGTTATATAGAAAGATAGGTAGATAGATAGGTAGATACGATCAAACCCAGAAATAGAGATAGATAAATGTGATTACAGTCTGATAGATAGATATAAACAAAGAGAGAGTGATTGATAGATAGATAAATAGATAGATAGGAACAATAGAATAATAAATAGATAGATAGATAGATAGATAGATGAAATCTTAGATTGGGAAAACTGCAATATATAAATTTCATATACATTTATATCATTATCTCTCTCTCTCTCTCTCTCTCTCTCTCTATATATATATATATATATATATATATATATATATATATATATATATAAAAGAATTGGATACAATAAATATATGTAATATGTTACGTAAAATCTTATTCAATGAAGATACGTGTGATCAGCTGCAATTAATCGGTAACTCGATTAATTCAGTGGATTTAACCCTGATGATTCTAACGATGAAACTCGAGTAGGTTTCTATTGTATCCATTTCTTTAATAAATTTCCTCTACTTTGTATTGAGCACTTTGCATTTGTTTTATCACGGACTTAACCCCTGGATTCTGTGCACCTCCAACGATCCTGCCCATATTCACCGGTAAGTCACCCTTTATATATATATATATATATATATATATATATATATATACGGTTATCATCTTGCAAACACCTTCTGGTTAAAATCGAGATCGTCAAAATTGTTCAAGATGGAATGCAAAAATATAAATCCTGATTATCTGGTGCTGATTATCCACCGAATTCTTATTTCTGATGAGTGTCGTCACCTCAGCTAAATAATGGACCATTCCGTTTTTATTATAAAGAAAGAAAAGGAAGAAAAATGACACGCTACACTGCGCGTATAATTTTTATAAGAAAGAAAAAAGTAGGGGGAAGAACATAAAGAATATGAGGCACATATTGTAACGGTTATCGTTGGATGGTTGGTTGGTTGATGGGTTGATTGGTTATATAGATAGATAGATAGATAGGTAGATATGATCGAACCCAGAAATATAGATAGATAAATGATACAAGACAAAGAAAGAAAGAAAGAAAGAATGAAAGGATGCAAGAAAGAAAGAAAATAATAGGAAGAAGGAAAAGAAAAAGAAAGAATGAATGAAAGAAAGAAAGAAGATAAAGAAGGAAAAACGTAGGTAAAGAAGGAAAAAAGTCTCATACAAAATCAGACTAGTGATTAGAATGAAAAAAAAAGGAAAAGAAAGAAAGAAATGATAAAAGAAAGAAAGAAAGAATGAAAGAATGAAATAACTAAATACAAGAAGAAAAAGAGAAAAAAAGAAAGAAAGAAAGGAAAAAGAAAGAAGGAAAGAACGAAAGAAAAAAAAGAAGGGAAAAAGTTTCAGAAAAAATCAAACTACCGATTGGAATGAAGAAAAGAAATGATAAAAGAAAGAAAGAAAAATGAAAGAATGAAAGAAATAAATATAAGAAGAGAAAGAAAAACACTTTCTGTTTTTCTTTCTCTTCTTATATTTAGTTCTTTCATTCTTTCATTTTTTTCTTATTTTCTTTTATCAGAAAAAGAAAGAAAGAAAGAAAGAAAGAAGGAAAAAAGTCTCAGACAAAATCAGACTACCGATTTAAATGAAGAGAAGGAAAAGAAAGGAAAAATAAAGAATGAATGAAAGAAAGAATGAAAGAATAAAGGAAAGAAATGCAAGAAGAGGAAGACAGAAGAAAGGAAATTCAGAAAGAACGAAAGAGTTTCAAAATCAGACTAGTGATTTGAATGAAAAGAAAGAAAGGAAAAAGAATAAACGAAAGAAGAAAGGAAGAACGAAAGAAATACAAGACAAAGAAAGAATGAAAGAAAGAATGAAAGGATGCAAGAAAGAAAGAAAATATGGGAAGAAAGAAAAGAAAAAAGAAAGAAAGAAAGAAGATAAAGAAGGAAAAAAGTCTCAGACAAAATCAGACTAGCGATTAGAATGAAGAAAAGAAAAAGAAAGAATGAAAGAAAGAAATGATAAATGAAAGAAAGAATGAAAGAATGAATGAAAGAAAGAATGAAAGAATAAAGGAAAAAAATGCAAGAAGAGGAAGAAAGAAGAAAGGAAATTCAGAAATAACGAAAGAGTTTCAAAATCAGACTAGTGATTTGAGTGAAGAGAATGAAAAGAAAGAAAGAAAGAAAGAAAGAAATGATAAATGAAAGAAAGAAAGAAAGAAAGAAAGAAATACAAGAATAGAAAAAAGGGAAGAAAGAAAGAAAGAAAGAAAAAGTCTATGACAAAATCAGACTAGTGATTTGAATGAAGAGAATGAAAAGAAAGAAAGAAAGAAAGAATAAATGAAAGAAAGAAAGAAATACAAGAGGAGAAAGACGGGAAGAAAGAAAGAAATAGTCTATGACAAAATCAAAAGAGAATGAAAAGAAAGAAAGAAAGGATAAATGAAAGAAAGAATGAAATACAAGAAGAGAAAGAAAGAAATAAAGAAAGAATGACAGGATGCAAGAAAGAAAGAAAATAATAGGAAGAAAGAAAAGAAAAAAGAATGAATGAAACAATGAATGAAAGAATGAATGAAAGAAAGAAGATAAAGAAAGAAAAAAGTCTCAGACAAAATCAGACTAGCGTTTAGAATGAAGAGAATGAAAAGAAAGAAAGAAAGAAAGAAAGAAAGAATAAATGAAAGAAAGAAAGAAAAAATTCAAGAAGAAAAAGAAGGAAAGAAAGAAAGAAAGAAAGAAAGAAAAAGTCTATGACAAAATTAGACAAATGATTTGAATGAAGAGAATGCAAAGAAAGAAAGAAAGAAAGAAAGAAAGAGTAAATGAAAGAAAGAAATTCAATAAGAAAAAGAAGGAAGAAAGAAAGAAAGAAAAAGTCTATGACAAAATTAGACAAGTGATTTGAATGAAGAGAATGAAAAGAAAGAAGAAAGAAGAAAGAAAGAAAGAAAGAATAAACGAAAGAAAGAAATTCAAGAAGAAAAAGAAGGGAAGAAAGAAAGAAAGAAAAAGTCTATGACAAAATTAGACAAGTGATTTGAATGAAGAGAATGAAAAGAAAGAAAGAAAGAAAGAAAGAAAGAATAAACGAAAGAAAGAAATTCAAGAGAAAAAGAAGGGAAGAAAGAAAGAAAAAAAAGTCTGACAAAATTAGACAAGTGATTTGAATGAAGAGAATGAAAGAAAGAAAGAAAGAAAGAAAGAAAGAAAACGAAAGAAAGAAATTCAATAAGAAAAAGAAGGGAAGAAAGAAAGAAAGAAAAAGTCTATGACAAAATTAGACAAGTGATTTGAATGAAGAGAATGCAAAGAAAGAAAGAAAGAAAGAAAGAAAGAATGAAAGAAGGAAAAAGAAGATAAAGAAGGAAAAAAGTCTCAGACAAAATCAGACTGGCGTTTAGAATAAAGAATAATAGCGATGAGGTTGGATGTTAACTCTGATCCACGGCTGAATTGTTCCAAACTAATTCCGTGACTCAGCATAAACTTCACATTCACCGAGCGAAGGAAACGACCCCCCCCACCTCTTTGCTTTATTTCATGTCAGTCGATATTCAAGTGTGACTTTGAGTTTAAATAAGCAAATTCTTCAAGGCGAAAAGACACAATTTCCTTCAGAAAAAGATTCCACCATCTTTGATTCGTCTTTTTTTGTTGTTGTATTCACATCCTACTTTCCCGCCACGCAATATGGCGGAAGTCGTTTTATCCCCACCATTGGCTAATCAAAGAATGGAAATCGAACAGACGCTAGATTGTGTTTACTTAATTTTCATTCAAATCTAGTCTCTCTCTCTTTCTCTCTCTCTAACACACACTCTCTCTCTCTCTCTCTCTCTCTCTCGCCCCCTCTCTCTTCTAATTCTCTCTTTCTCTATCTAATTTGTTATCTATCAATTTAATTCGTATTCAAATCTCTTCTCTCTCTTTCCCTCTCTCTAACACTATCTCTCCCCCTCTCTCTTCTAATTCTCTCTCTCTCTCTCTAAGTCTCTCTCTTTCTCTCTCTCTAATTCTCTCTCTTTCTCTCTCTCTAATTCTCTCTTTCTCTATTGAATTTGTTATCTATCAATTTAATTTGTATTCAAATCTCTTCTCTCTCTTTCCTCTCTCTAACATTCTCTCCCTCCCTCTCTCTCTCCCTCTAATTCTCTCTCTCTCTCTAATTCTCTCTCTCTCTCTAATTCTCTCTCTCTCTCTCTAATTCTCTCTCTAATTCTCTCTCTGTGTTTCATTTGTTATCTATCAATTTAATTCGTATTCAAATCTCTTCTCTCTCTTTCCCTCTCTCTAACACTCTCTCCCTCCCTCACTCTCTCTCTAATTCTCTCTAATTCTCTCTCTCTCTCTCTCTCTAATTCTCTGTCTCTCTCTAATTCTTCGTCTCTGTCTCTGTCTCTGTCTCTTTCTGTTTCATTTGTTATCTATCAATTTACTTAATTCGTATTCAAATGTCTTCTCTTTCTTTCCCTATTTCTCTCTGTTTTTGTCTCTGTCTCTCCCTTTCCCTCTCTCTGTCACTCTCTCTATTTATATGTATCTATATAACTTTCTTACTATGTTTGTCTCTGTCATTGAATATCTATATATATCTCCATCTCTCTCTCTCTCTCTCTCTCTCTCTCTCTCTCTCTCAATATCATTCGTTATCTATTAATTTAGTTAATTCTCATTCAAATCTCTTTTCTCTCTTTCTCTCTTTTCTCTCTGTCTCTCTGTCTCTCTCTAACTCTGTCCCCTCTCTCTCTTTCTCTATTTCATTCGTTATCTATTAATTTACTTAATTCTCATTCAAATCTCTTTTCTCTCTTTCAGTCTGTCTGTCTGTCTGTCGGTCTGTCTCTCTGTCTGTCTGTCTGTCTCTCTCTCTCTCTATTGCATTTTTTATATATCAATTTACTTATTTCTTTTCCAAATCTCTTCTCTCTCTTTCTCTCCCTCTCCTTCTCTCTCTCTCTCTCTCTCTCTCTCTCTCTCTCTCGATTTCTTTTTTGTCTATTCCCTGTCTCCCTGTCTGTTCCTCTTCTCAATTTCTTTCCATTTCTCGCTCTGTTTTGCTCGCCTCTCGTCCTCTCCTTCTCTCTCTCTCTCTCTCTCTCTCTCTCTCTCTCTCTCTCTCTCTCTCTCTCTCGATTTTCTTTCTTTTTCATTCCTAGTCTCTCTGACTGACTCTGACGGTTTCTTGCTCTCTCTATTGGTCCACTATTCGCTCTCTCTCTTTCTTGATTTCCTGGCTCCTCATTCTCTATCTCTCTATCTATTAACTCCTCGCCTTTCTTTCTTTCTCTGTCTATCTGTCTGTCTGTCTTTCTCTCCGGATTTCTCGCTCACTCTCTTTTCCCCTTTATGTCCCTCTCCCTCTCTCTATCCCATTCTCTCTGGCTCTCTCTCATTCTCTCTCTCTCTCTCGCGATTTCTTGCTCACTCTCTTTTCCACTTTGTTCCTCTCTCTCTCACCATCTCTCTCTCACCCTCCCCTCTCTCTCTTCTCTCCCTCTCTCTCCCCATTCCTGTTACTCTATCTCTAGAGAACTCCCATGTTGTTTTCGTCTCTGACTCACTAGATAATCATACTAAAACCTCAATGTTTATTTAACCGCTGATATCACGGGTAGGATTCATAGAATAAATACAGCAAACCTTCATTAAACCCACAACCCAGACCCCACAACCCCACTGAGCCCAGTTTCTCGAAATTCGAGTGACAAACTCCAATCCCACGTAGCCCCAAATTTACGTGAACCAACAACCAAACATTTGTATTTATTTTCAATAACCACTTAACGTAATTATTTCTGTATAACACCTTAAATTAAACTCTCTGGCAAAGTCCAGGTATTGGTCTATCTATTGAAGTTAGTCTACTGTTGGTTTTACTAACAGCAGCTTACTAAGTCCAACTCAAGCAGTGTCCAAGACAGTTGGTATAAATAGGAATCAAGAATGATCCATCCATGAATCTGGGTGATTTGGGTGATTCCATTCCTTGAGTTCTGATTGGCTGCTTGACTGCTTGATTTGAATGACATTGTGGAGTCTTATATATACTTTGTCATTTTGCAGTGGACCTTGTAGCATTCGGGTTTGTATTGCAGTTACAATCGTTTGTTGCCTTGTCTTCCCAGTTCGACGGTAATTGGAACTTTAATTATTCTTTTTGCTTTCCTTTATTTCTATGTTCCAATGGAATGGTAAAATCTACTAGGTGATGAATTATTTTCTTAAATTAATTAACACTAGGTCTGGTCTTTTGGTCGGGATTGGGTGTTCCGTTTGTATCTCAAAATCTCAGAGAATTTTATGCGTTTCATTTTCTCAGACATATTATTTTTGTGCATATACCATTTGCCAGTGGAGGTTAAATTTTCATCTCCTGTTCAGATAATAATAATAATAATAATAATAATAATAATAATAATAATAATAATAATAATAATAATAACCAAATGCAGCAAAATAGCATAAAAAAGTACAAAAGCAGTCATTATTTGAAAAAACAAATGATGTTATAGTTCCCTGACAGAAATCTGTTTCGACCTTTTATTAAAGCGGTCTTCATCAAGAGCGAAATATTTATGATGGAGAGACGGAATAAGTAAACCGTTAAAAAAACAGGAGGGGTACAAACGATCGTTCATGTTCGGAGCCGGAATTTTTTTAATTTTGAAAATGCATATTCTGTGTCAAAAATAAAATAAATTTTATTTTTAAAAATCAGAAGCATTATAATCCACAAAAAATCTAAAAAAAAAAAAAATCAGAAGCATTTATAATCCACAAGAAAACTCAAATTAAAAAAAAATTCCGGCTCCGAACATGAACGTTCGTTTGTATCCCTCCTGTTTTTAACGGTTTACTTAAATATTTCGCTCTTGAAGAAGACCGCTTTATCAAAAGGTCGAAACAGATTCTGTCAGCGAACTAATAACATCGTTTATCTTTTCAAAAAATGCTTAATTCATACAGTCGGATTCACTTCCATTTACTTATATATATATATATATATATATATATATATATATATATATATAATGATAAATAGATGTTCACAATCATATATATATATATATATATATATATATATATATATATATGAGTATGAAAAGTGGAATGAAAACATCACAAAATTTGACATTTTTCTCCGACCCAAATTTGACATTTTTCTCCGACCCAAACACCACGGAATAAAGGAGCCCTGAAGATGATTTTTTTAAAAATCGAAATATTAATCAGTATCAGCTATGATTATATTATAAATTGTTTTCTCTTTAACAGTATTGTGTGATGTTTTCATTCCACCTTTTCATACTCATACTGTCGGATTCATTTCCTTTCTTTAACTTATATATATATATATATATATATATATATATATATATATATATATCCCGAAAATAAGACCTAGCGAGACTTTTCAGAAGGATTTTAATATACGCCATCATTTTCGGGGAACACACTGTATTAAATTACAATCTACCTTTCCCTGGGAGAGATAGATAATCAGGGGTGAGGAAGAAATTACCATATTTTAGGAAAATATTAGACACGAAAATTGTTCTGTCGCGTCCCACAGGAAAATATTTGGTGGGCCGTATCTGGTTCGCGGACTATGGTTTACCGATCAGATACGAAAGCTGGGCCGATTGACCGTAGATTTTGCTCAATTTAATCGACGGGGCTTCCATACTTGAAATAGCTAACGCTAACTGGCTAATCGCATGCAGTGTTTCGCTTTTCTCTTGGACGTATGTGTATCTCGGTTTGCTTGTTAGCGTGTGATACAGAACAGATATAATTGAAAAAATCTAACATCCACGAAGTGATAGGTCGAAGATCAAATTACAAAATTGTAGGCCAAGCTGGAGACGTTGATGGATGGCCACCGAAGTCAGACATCAATGTTTGGCATTCGAAAAAGAAAATTACTTTAAATCATGTCCGAGCCCAAAGAGATTCTACGCGTCTCTTTGGAGAGTAAAAATAATACTGTACATTGTCTTAGATGACTGTACACATATTTGTGTTACTTCCATGGCGCAACGGTTATTGAACTATACAACTAGACTTTATTTGGGAGATCTTTCAGACGAAAAATGATACTGTACATTATCTTAGATGACTGTACACACATTTGTGTTCCTTCCTTGGTGCAACGGTTATTGACCTATATAACAAGCCTATTTCGGAGACGTTGGAAAAAGAAAATTATTTTGAATCATGTCCGAGCCCAAAGAGATTCTAAGCTTCTCTTTGGAAACTAAAAAAAATACAACACTGTCTTAAATAACTGTACACATATTTCTTTTCCTATCTTTGTGCAACGGTTATTGAACTATATAACAAGATTTCACTTCGGGGATCTTTTAGACAAAGTATAACTTTCAGATGAAAAATAATAATGTACACAGCCTTAGATAACTGTACACATATTTGTATTCCTTCCTTGGTGCGCTTCCGTTCGGAGATCATTCAGACTAAAATCTTTCAATCTAAGAATAATACTTTACACTGTGTTAAATAATTCTATACACATTTGTGTTACATTTATGACGCAACGGTTATTGAACTATATAGCTACACTTCACTTCAGAGATCTTTGAGACAAAAATAATACTGTACACTGTCTTACATACCTGTACATATATCTGTGTTCCTTTGACGGTTATTGGACTATATACTACACTTTACCACGGACACCTTTCAGACTGGGTTTAATTAATAAATGTAAAAATATATTCGATAACTCCACAGAGACTCTACCCTTCTGTTCAGAGATCTTTTATACAAAAACAATACTGCACACTGTCGTAGATTACTGTACACGTATTTGCGTTACTTCCATGGTGCAACGGTTATTGAACTATATAACCAGACTTAATTTGGGAGATCTTTTAGACTAAAAATAATACTATACACTGTCTTAGATAATAGGACACACATTTGTGTTCCTTCATTGGTGCAACGGTTATTGGACTATATAACTATATTTCACTTTGGATATCTTTCAGACGAAAAATAATAATGTACACTGTCTTAGATAACTGTACACATATTTGTGTTACCTCCTTCGTGCAACGGTTATTGAACTATCTAACTACACTTTACATCGGGGACCTTTCAGACTAAATATAACTTAATAAAAGGAAAATATCCTCGATAACTTCACAGCTATTCTACGCTTCTGTTCGGAGATCTTTCAGACTGAAGACACTGCCAACTGTTTTAGATTACTGTACACGTATTTGTGTTACTTCCATGGTGCAACGGTTATTGGATTATATAATTACACTTCATTTTGGAGATCTTTCAAACAAAAAATGATACTGTACACTGTCTTAGATAACTGTACACATTTTTGTGTTCCTTCATTGGTGCAACGGTTATTGATCTATATAACAAGTCTATTTCGGAGACGTTGGAAAAAGAAAAATATATTAAATCATGTCCGAGCCCAAAGATATTCTAAGCGTCTCTTTGGAGAGTAAAAATAATACTGTACATTGTCTTAGATAACTGGACACATATTTCTGTTCCGTCCATGGCGCAACGGTTATTGAACTATATAACTACACTTCATTTGGGAGATCTTTCAGACGAAAAATAATACTGTACACTGTCCTAGATGACTTTACACACATTTGTGTTCCTTCATTGGTGCAACGGTTATTGAACTATATAACTACACTTCATTTGGAAGATCTTTTAGACTAAAAATGAAACTTACACTGTCTAAGATAACTGTACACACATTTGTGTTCCTTCATTGGTGCAACGGTTATCGGGATATATAACTATATTTCATTTGGGATATCTTTCAGACGAAAAATAATAATGTAGACTGTCTTAGATAACTGTACACGTGTTTGTGTTACCTCCTTCGTGCAACGGTTATTGAACTATCTAACTACACTTTACTTCGGGACCTTTCAGACTAAGTATAACTTAATAAAAGGAAAAATATCCTCGATAACTCCACAGCTATTCTACGCTTCTGTTCGGAGATCTTTCAGACTAAAGACTACACTGCCAACTGTTTAGATTATTGTACACGTATGTGTGTTACTTCCATGGTGCAACGGTTATTGGATTATATAACTACACTTCACTTCGGAGACCTTTCAGACAAAAAATGATACTGTACACTGTCTTAGATATCTGTACACATTTTTGTGTTACTTCCTTGGTGCAACGGTTATTGATTATATAACAAGACTATTTCGGAGACGTTGGAAAAAGAAAATTATTTTAAATCATGTCCGAGCCCAAAGAGATTCTATGCGTCTCTTTGGAGAGGAAAAATAATACTGTACATTGTCTTAGATAACTGGACACATATTTCTGTTCCGTCCATGGCGCAACGGTTATTGAACTATACAACTAGACTTCATTTGGCAGATCTTTCAGACGAAAAATAATAATGTACACAGCCTTAGATAACTGGACACATATTTGTATTCCTTCCTTGGCGCGCTTCTGTTCGGAGATCTTTCAGACTAAAATATTTCAGTCTAAGAATAATATTTTACACTGTGTTAAATAATTGTATACACATTTGTGTTCCTTCCATGGTGCAACGGTTATTGAACTATATAACTACACTTCACTTCGGAGACCTTTCAAACAAAAAAATAATACTGCACACTGTCTTAGATAACTGAACACATATTTGTGTTCCTTCCTTGGTGCAACGGTTATTGGACTATATAACTAGTATTCACTTCGGAGATCTTTTAGACGAATAATAATACTGTTCACTGTCTTAGATAACTGTACACATATTTCTTTTCCTATCTTGTGCAACGGTTATTGAACTATATAACAAGATTTCACTTCGGGGATCTTTTAGACAATGTGTAACTTAATAACAAATGAAAATATCTTCGATAACTGCACAGAGATTTTCCAATTCTCTTTGGAGATCTTTCAGACTAAAAACAAAATAGCACAACGTCTTAGATAACTGTAAATGCATTTGCGTTCCTTCCTTTGTGCAACGGTTATTGAACTATATAACCAGACTTCCCTTCGGGGATATTTCAAACTAAGCATAACTGATCAAAATTAAAAAATATCTTCGGTATTTCCACTGAGGTTCTACGCTTGTGTTCCGAGATCCTTTAGACTAAAGTGTCTTAGATAACTTTAAAACATATTTGTGTTTCTTCCTTCGTGCAACGGTTATTGAACTATATAACCAGACTTCATTTGGGAGATCTTTCAGAAGAAAAATAATATTTACACTGGCTTAGATAACTGTACACATCTTTGTGTTTCCTCGTTGATGTTACGATTATTGAACAATATAACTAGACTTCATTTTGGTGATCTTTCAAACAAAAAATAATACTGTAGACTGTGTTAGATAACTGTACACACATTTGTGTTCCTTCCTTGGTTCAACGGTTATTGAAGTATATAACTAGGTTTCACTTCGGAGATCTAACTGACAAAAAATAAAACTGTACACTCTTTTAGATATCTGTACACATATTTATATTCCTTCCTTGGTGCGTTTCTGTTCGGAGATCTTTCAGACTAAAATCTTACAGACTAAGAATAATACTTTTACACTGTGTTGAATAATTGTATACACATCTGTGTTACTTCATTGGTACAACGGTTATTGAACTACACTTCACTTGGGAGATCTTTCATACTAAAAAGGATATTGTACTCTGTTTTAGATTACTGTACACATATTTGTGTTCCTTCCATCGTGCAACGGTTATTGAAGTATATAACTAGGTTTCATTTCAGAGATCTAACTGACAAAAAATAAAACTGTACACTCTTTTAGATATCTGTACACATATTTATATTCCTTCCTAGGTGCGCTTCTGTTCGGAGATCTTTCAGACTAAAATCTTTCAGACTAAGAATAATATTTCGCACTGTCCTAAAGAATTGCATACACATCTGTGTTCCATCCATGGTGCAACGGTTATTGAACTATATAACTACACTTCACTTGGGATATCTTTCAAACGAAAAATAATACAGTAGACTGTCTTAGATAACTGTACACATATTAGTGTTTCGTCCTTGGTGAAACGGTTATTGAACTATATAACTACACTTCATTTGCGAGACCTTTCAGACTACAAACAATATTATACACTGTCTTAGATAATTATTCACGTGTTAGTGTTTCGTCCTTTGTGCAACGGTTATTGAACTATATAACTAGATTTCTCTTTGGAGATCTTTCAGATGAAAAATAATAACAAGACTATTTCGGAGACGTTGGAAAAAGAATATTAATTTAAATCATGTCCGAGCCAAAAGAGATTCTAAGCTTCTCTTTGGAGATTAAAAAACAATACAACACTGTCTTAGATAACTGTACACATATTTGTGTTTCTTCCTTGGTGCAACGGTTATTGAACTATAGGTAATTTATGAGGAAATACGTCCTGGTCTCCTGCCTCAGAAATTGCTATCCGGTGACTATTAAAATAACGTCCCCAGCTATGTCGGTGTTACTTGAAGGAAAACAACCAGCTTAGGGCGTTAAATGTATTTTAGAGGGGGGACTTCTCTTTTTTGGCGTAATTCTTGTTTATTTATCGTAATTTGTCGTAATTCTTGTTCCTTTATAGAAATTTGTCGCAATTCTTGTTTATAGAAATTTGTCGTAATTCTTGCTTAGATATGAAGATGGATATATAGTTTGGAATAGACTGAGATAGATAAACAAAATAATATAGATAGATATGAACAAATGGAGATAGATAGATAGATAGATAGATATTTTCTACAAGTAAATGTATTTGTGGGGTGTCGATTCTTTTTTGTCGTAATTCTTGTTTATTTAAACTAAAAACAAGACATTAAACAAACATGAATAAAAGAAATTCTGAGACGACATAGCTGGGGATGTTATTTTAATAGTCACCGGGTAGCAATTTCTGAGGCAGGATACCGGGACGCACTTCCTCATAAATTACCGAACCATATAACTACACTTCACTTGGGAGATATTTCAGATTAAAATATTAGTATTGTTATGAAAAATAAATTAAACGTCCATGTTTTTAAAAATACGAGATGTGTTCAAAAAATAATCGAGACTGAAATTGTATTTACAAAGACGAAAAAAAAAAATGATTGGTATTCGGTAATAGAAAATTCCGTTCAAAATCTGTTAAAAAATAACGGTTTCTATTTTTTTCTTTCTCGCCTACTAAACAACGAATCACATGATTCTAAATTCGGACAATTCTGCTGTTGTAGTTGGTTTGATTCACATGGGGTGTCAGATTATTCCCGCCTAAATGAGTGCTGTCACGATGGATTTTACTAGTTGTATATTGTACTCTGTCTATAAATTAATCAGTTTTGATCTCCCCAGACGCCCAGGTGATTAGTGAGTACTCCAAAACTGGCTAATCCTACCTGAAAGTTTGCAGCCGATAAAAGTTCCCATGATAATTCTGTTTAGTCTGACGTCTAGACGTCTCGTGAGTGCCTATTCGCAGAATGCAAATCCGGATTTTTATGAAGTAAACCGGTGCAAAAGCAACAGACTGGACGCTTCATCAGACATTTGAAATAATTTATTTCAAATTGGTCGGGAAGTTCTCTGAATTTTTGAGATGAGGCTTGATAATTTGTATTATTTGTATTATTTGGACTATTGTCCTCGTCTTTATTGTTAGCTACACTATTTCTCTGAATTTTTGAGATGAGGTTTAATAATTTGGATCATTTGTATTATTTGGACTATTGTCCTCATCTTTATCGTTATCTACACCATTTCTCTGAATTTTAGAGAGGAGGTTTAATAATTTGTATTATTTGTATTATTTGGACTATTGTCCTCGTCTTTATCGTTATCTACACCATTTCTCTGAATTTTAGAGAGGAGGTTTAATAATTTGGATTATTTGGGTTATTCGGACTATTGTACTCATCTTTATTATCCTCTACACTATTTCTCAATATTTTTGAGATGAGGCTTGATAAGTTGTATTATTTGGACTTGTCCTCATCTTTATTGTTATCTACACTATTTCTCTGAATATTTCAGATGAGGCGTGATAATTTGTATTATTTGTATTATTTGGACT
>JALAJA010000101.1:185676-190676 GCA_023376005.1 Doryteuthis pealeii | reverse complement strand
ATATGTTAATATATAAGTAGTAACTTACTGGTGGGTATGAGTACGATCGTTGGAAGCGCACAGTATCCAGAGGTTAAGACTGAGAAAAAACAAATACAAAGTGCTCAATACAATGTAGAGCAAAAATTTATTTTAACAATGGAAAGGAGTAACCTACTCGAGTTTCATCGATTGATTCTTCAGGGTTACTTGGAGGTTGCTTATATTTGAAACTTCCGCATAACATTTTGCAACATCAATATTTTCGTTTTAAATTCATATTATTTTCGTATCTGCTATTGATAAGTCTGGAGTATAAACAAGCTCTGAAGATGATTTTTATAAATCGAAATACTGTTCAATATTAGCTATGAATATGATATAAAATCTTTTCACTTTAACAGCATATTGTGTTGTTTACATATCCTTTTATCTATACTCATATATATATATATATATATATATATATATATATATATATATACTGTGTACCATTATAATAATAAATTTGCTCTACTCACATATTGAGAACTTAATATTTGTTATATCGCTGGAGGGTTAGACGACGTGACAATGTGGTTGAGGTAAATCCAATGTATGTATTTTCATATTCTGGGAGACTGCAATCTCTTAGGGGACATTTAAATCTGTATACTACATTGGTCTCATTAAGCCGACTTGTCTGGGGAGAGAAATTGTTGCGAACAACGAAGTTAGTTGTTTTGAACCCTCCATTTAACTTTAATTAATGCCCCCACTCTAATTACCGAATTATTCTAACGGAAAATACACACAAAGAAAAAATAAACAAAAACTCCAAATACTAGAAGCTCTATACATAAAACAATACAAACCATCCTTAAAGAAAATTAATTTCCAATGCAGTACACACATTTTAAAATGCCTATAACACCTTTCTCATCAGTCCTCCTCCTTCCAGCCTCCACATTGATATAATTTTTATAAAAATACTGGAACACATCACCCCTGATGATGGCACTTCGAAGTGCCGAAAGTACTCGGGATCTGAACTTGGGTGGACTAATTCACGAATTCCACCCAAATATTAAAAAGTTGGCCAGAAAACTTGAAAAGATCAAAAATAAAGTTGTTAAACAGGAGATGTGTCTTTTGTTTAATTCTACATGTATAAATGAAAGAATGCTGCCCAAATACACATACACAAACACACACACACACACACACACACACACACACACACACATATATATATATATATATATTTGGAGAATATGTGCTCAATTGAAGTCAAACCTAATTTTTTGAAAGTTAATTCGTTAATGATAATTAGGCGGGATTTAACTACTTAAATGTAAGGCTAAACAAATCGAGAAAAATCAATCTCTGTATGTACATTTCAGCCTATTAGGCCTCATCAGCAGAGCTATAGATACGAAGATCGCCTCATGTGTGGTTTGAAACCTGTATGAATAGTTCTGCTGATGATGCCTAATAGGCTGAAATGTACATACAGAGATTGATTTTTCTTGATTTGTTTAGCCTTACATTTAAGTAGTTAAATCCCGCCTAATTAATCATTAACGAATTAACTTTCAAAAAAATTAGGTTTGACTTCAATTAAGCACATATTCTCCCAAATATTGTCGGCTGAAAATAGCCATATTTGTTTACGTTCTCATATATATATATATATATATATATATATATATATATATTATAAAAATTAAGTAACAAGGTGGGGTGAGCAGAAGAGAAGAGGCGGATATGACATTAAGGAACGAGAGTACAACGAAATCAAAATGCAACAGGTTTAATATGTAAATGCACACAAAAAGGGTACAACAAGAGAAGAAGAAAGTGTTCAGGTTTAGTTCGGACAAGCTTCGCGAGGTTTAATAATTTCTTTTAGAAGCTAGCGGCACCTCCTCGTTTAGATATAAGCCGTAATGTTTTTATGGGTTTGTTTAAGGTATTTTAAGGGTGTTTAAGGTAGTTTAAGGTTGCAAAAGTTTATTCTGCTAGCAGCCTATTGAATGCAAAGGTATCAAAGTGTGAAGCTTGTCCGTTGTTGCAAATTAGTTCGTCGGCTCCCTCAGTTGTTATCCTGGTGATATTGGTAATTGGCTGTCAGCCGTCATGGGTCAAAGACAGCTATCTCTCTTTAGAAGCCGGGTTTGGTAACATGGTAGTAAAGGTCCGTCGTGGGTTTCTCTATCAGTAAACCTAATTCGTAGGAGAGATAGAGCAAAGCTCTGACCTGTAGTAGTAGTCAGAAGGATTCAACCAAAGGGTGAGGGCCGAAGCCAGCACTGACCCTCAGAAGGTTACAACTAGAAAGAGGAAGAATTACTAATGGTCAGGGCTATTTATAGAGATCACCCCTGACGGTGATGATGATGGCTGCTGCTGCTGCTGCTGCTGCTGACAGTCCCCTAGGGGCATGAGCAAGGCCCTCTAAGATATCTTAGAAGGCACTGGCATAAGTCCGTAGTAGTAATATAAAATTTCAATAATATATATATATATATATATATATATATATATATATATATACAAACATTAAAAACCTTTCATCCATACGGCTTTAATCATAAAACAAGTCCTCTTTAACAGTGGATAATAAACCTGTCTACACCTACGAGGGTGGCCGAGGTCACCAAAATAAACAAACACTGACCACCACACATCAAACATCAAACAAGCCACTCTTGACCCAATTAAAAATCTAGAAGTCACGCGCACAGTACCGTGATACAGACACGCGCCCACACCCACACAGTATATGTAAACACACACATACATATACATGTATACACATACAGTCATATACATGTATACACATACAGTCATACACACAACGCCCATGAACCCCTCCCTCACATATATAAGAGCATCCAAAAAACAAACTACCTCATAGAGGTTCTTCACGGAACGAATGAACATGCTACTATCAAACACACTCGCTTACCCGGATTTTAACAGCATGTTAAACCCACTATAACACTTGAACATTTATAACTCTTCTATAATGCTCCCTTTCTAATAATGTATCAACAATTTCTTCAAATAAGAAATTTTCCCCTGAAGATGACCAAAGGTCGAAACTAGTTGAGATTAAACAACATACAATAAATATTCCTGATTGTCTTAATAATAATTTTTGTTCACACTATATATATATATATAATATATATATATATATATATATATATATATATATATATATTCCTTGCAGTAGCATAAGTAGGTAATTCAATATCTTGTGAAATATAGAGCATTGATAGTAAGATGTAAATAAAATTAATAATAATAATAATAAAAGAGGATATGTGTTAGCACGGTAGATAGATAGATAGAATCATAAATTACTTTTGCCGGATGAACATATGGTAAACTAATCATTAATTTCAAAGGAAAATGTTTTAGTTTTAGAGACAAAATTTTAAATAATCTTAATGAAATAATCTTAAACCAGGCGAGTATATATAATATTAGCTACATAAATTTCTTTAGTTCTCCTGGGGAAGGTGTATCTTGAATACCGAAACTGTGGTAGAGTGAAAATCTTTTCTACAACTATATATTATATATATATATATATATATATATATATATATATATATATGTGTGTGTGTGTGTGGTGGCAATGCTTCACTCATCAAACCCATACACAGAAATAGACTTAGACGCCTATGCGAATCAGCAATCATAGCACACACTGAAACGATAAACTTAAGACCCGGATTTTGTAACCTTGAGTTATATATCGCAAAAACTATCACACATGAACACAAAATTAAAATTGAAAATGGGTAAATCAAAAATGTAAATAAATAAAAAAAATTAAAAAATTTCACTCAAGAATTTGATGTATATATATATATATATATAAAGGGTGGCTTACCGGTTAATATGGGCACGATTGTTGGAGGTGCGCAGGATCCAGGGGTTAAATTTTAGATTTTAAATTTTAAATTTTAATTATTAATTTGTTAAATTTTAATTTATACCAAGCCCTGTAATAATATATCAATTACATCAACAGATTTATTTTGATAACCACGAGAAAACAATTTCCGGTGAGATTTCAAAAAATGTAAACAAGAGTTTCTCTGTAACGAAAAATCTTATTCAATGAACATATGTGTGATCAGCTGCAATTAATCGGTAACTCGATTAATTCAGTGGATTTAACCCTGATGATTCTAGCGATGAAACTCGAGTAGGTTCCTGTTGTATCCATTTCTTCAATATATATATATATATATCAAATTGGTAGGTAGGTATATCTGTTCTAATGTTGGTTGGAAAGAAGGTATATTCAATGCAAGCGACAAAACCAACGATTCAGCGGACTAATCATACCTGAAGTTTTTATTAACAATTAATTTCTATTATTTCCTGAGTAGGAGAAAGAGGAAGAAAATCTATAATGGTTGACATTTGTAAATAAAGCCAAAGGGCAGATAACTGGTAGGTCACTAAATCAGGGACCATTTTGAATTAAATTGTTAACAGGAATTCATTTAAAAAACCTTTAAAAAAATTAAAATGGAGTCGTGGGGGGCCCTGACAAATTGTAGAAGTAAAAGCATATCTTTTATATACCATTTATCTTTCCATGGTTTTATATTCACTATCAACTTTGAAATTATAATTACATAAATGAGACTTTGTTAAAAAGTTAACCTTTTAGGTTATTTAATACTGAAATTTGATTCTTCATTTACAATTTATTATAATCCAAAAACTTTCCATTGCAACCAATTTTTTTAATTATATTTAACTTTTGGCCTACTTTAAACTACACACAGCTTCGCTCCAACAAGTTCATTATAATTGAGCAGAAGGACTCGGATTACAATAAGACTTTATTTGAATAGAATGAATTCTGAGGTGAATAGTGAACTTTGAAATATCCCTTCATAGGGTAAAAAGTACCAATTGGTATAGCTGTGTGGGGGGGATTTGGTAAGTAAAGAATTAAAGTATCATTTAATAATCATTTGCATAGACCCATATGGGTTCAAGTATTTCTA
>JALAJA010000101.1:150676-175676 GCA_023376005.1 Doryteuthis pealeii | reverse complement strand
TTCCATACTTTCTTTCCTTTATTCATTCTTTCAATATATATATATATATATATATATATATATATATATATCTTATTATAATGGAGATTGTGTGTTTTTCTGTCTGTAACCGAAACTATATTCCTACTCAAGTCACAATTCCCTTAGTTATTTACATAACATTCTCCATGATTTTATTTTTATCTAAATCTCAATTATTAATAAAATTGCCTTACATTATTAATACTGTTAACTATGTCTACGTACTGATAACATGCAATTATATCTATATATACAACAAAATAGCGGTTTACAGTGTGAACGGGAAGGCTAATTTGCATATTAATATTAAAAAATCGAATTTAAAAAATATGTGCTTAGTATTATTGATTTCTAACTGTTTGGTTTTATTTTAAATAATATAAGCAAAAATCTCTTCAATGAATCTTAAATGAAATCCATTAACAAGATAAAATAACTGTCATTTTATTCTTTACTTCCTCTTATAACTAAATACTTAAATTAGAAAAAATAACAATGAAAGACGAGAGTGATGGAAGAGTAAGTTTCAGTTGTTCCGTTTTTTATTATACTCCTCTGTTTCAAATCTTTTATTATACTCCCTCTGTTTCAAATCTTTTTATCTGTATTCTTATTTAGTTTCATTAGCCTTTCTAAATTAATACAATATTTTATTACATTAATACTTAAATACTTGCACCCGGAGGGTGCATATATTTGCTAGTATATTGAATTTAGGTTTATGTTTTGATTTATAAATAAGAATTTTGCATTTTATTCGGTTTTGAAAATAAAAATCTTACATTAGATTTAAAAGCTTCCCATTATCTAAAATAATAACAAATTCCGTCCATAACTTTTTTACTTTATATATAAAAAAATCAAAATATAATAAATAATTAATCATTTATGAAATACAAAATATAAAAAATAATTGATCATAAAAATTTATTTTCTAAAAATCTTTTGAATACCAACCGTCACATTGTTTTAATACCCATCCCCTTTTGAATAAGTTAATTCGTCTTGTTGCCAACATCTCAAAATCCGCTACAATAAAGAGTTGACCGACAAAAAAGTTATACACATCGTCGTGACCGACAAAAATATGGCGCGAATGCTCACATTGGTGAATAATGCAACAACTTCCGTTCTCTTTTTTGCAAAATCAAGGTTTTTTGTTTTTGAACTGATTTGACATTTATCTCCAACCACAATCACCACGGAGTAAACGGGCTCGGATGATGATTTTTGTAAAATCGAAATATTGACCAATATCAGCTATGATTATATTATAAATTGTTTTCTCTTTAACAACATTGTGTGGTGTTTTCATTCCACCTTTTCATACTCATATATATATATATATAATATATATATTTTTACTTTTTTATTGAGTCTAATTTTTGGGGTGTTGATCAGTGCTTTTTCCCGATAATTATTGTGGACACGAATAATCAAAATACCATGTTATTGAGGAGGCAGTATGCAATTTGTAAAGGAGCGTTTTCCCTACGTGCTAATGGCATCCTGTGTGAAACGGCCATCTTTACTGTTTTGAAAAGGGATCGGACTGACCTGCTTTGGGATTCCACGTGATGCGATACATTTCTCCGGGGGCAATCTCAACGCATCAGCCCTGGATCCGAGGAACGGTCTCCTGGGACCCCGAACATGAAAATCTGGCCAGATACGTATCGCTTTCGGACAAATTACGCGTAGCACGAATCGACACTGAAACTTCGGGGGGTTTTTCCTCGCCTTTTTCTGGGTTTTATAAGAAACTGTCAAAAATATGAGACAGTTTTTCCAAGTTTAGTTCATTTGAACAATCGACATCTTCATGGGAAACACGTGTAGCTTTGTTTGTTTTCTCTCTTGCTTGTATTTTCTTTCTTCTATTTAATTTTATATATACATTATTACAAAACCCACAAAAAACAGCCAATCAACACATACTGACATACATACATACATACATACATAGAGACAAACAGACAGACAGAAACACACACACACACACAAAACACACACACACATATATATATATATATATATATATGTATGTAGGAAGCGCGTGCTGTAATGGTTAAAGTCATGGGAAATGGACTTGTCGCCCCGTGTTCAAATCCTGGACGTGATAATTGCATTTCACTTAGCGCTAATACCCTTGGGAAAGGTTTGAATCCTACTCTCTCTCTCCAGCTATTGATAAATAGTAGGACATACTGGGTTCTTTAACCATGGCTAGGTAACCAATCTAGGAGAAGGAAAACTCTGAATTCAAGCCTGCTGAACTCCGCTTAAGAAATTGACCTTGTGTCGCATCCGGCTCGTGCAGAGGGGTTGGTAAATATATATATATATATATATATATATATATATGTGTGTGTGTGTGTGTGTGTGTGTGTGTGTGTGTGTGTGTGTGTGTATGTATGTATGTATATGTTGAAAATGGAAATCAATCCATCGATAAGTTGAAAGGAAGAATAAATAAAGGAAAGAAAATGTAGAATGGATAAAATCAATTTACTAACACGTGTTTCGGCCAGACGTTTGTTCATGTACACATGTATTCTATTTAGTATTATTTTAAATGTAAAATACAATAATAATAATAATAATAATAATAATAATAATAGAAAATTATAAAATCTTAAAGAATGACGGCCTTCATCGAACACTTCATAATTCTCTGTATTTTGACCGTTTTAACTTCAAATATAAAAACATTTTACTCTGATGAAGGCCGTTATTCTTTGTATTCTTAAAGATTTTATAATTTTCTATTATTATTATTTTCTTTTATATTTAAAATAATAATAAATAGAATACATGTGTACATGAACAAACTCCTGACCGAAACACTTGTTTGTAAATCTATTTTATCCATTCAACATTGACTTTCATTTATTTATTTTTTTTTTATAATATATATATAATATATATATACTAAATGACATGAAAAGGGTTGATATATAAAAGGGTTGATATAAATCAAACAGCCAATCAACACACCGACACAGACACATTTTTAAATAAATTTATTTATACAGAATACGCATTTAAAAAAAATTCAGCATCGAAAACCAGCGTTTGTTTGTACGCTCCTATCTAACTGTTATTTATTCAGTCTTTCCTTCATATGTTGCTCTTGATGAAGACCGATCTATTAAAAAGGTCGAAACAGATTCTGTCAGCAAACAATTAACATCATTTGTTTTTTCTTAAAATGTTAAATTCATATATATATATATATATATATATATATATGTATATATATAATATAAAGATTTTGAAGGCAATTTACAATGCAATATGTGTTGAATTTATTTAACTTTTGTTTTTTTTTTCAAAACTAAATATTTTCGGAAGTAAAATTCCATCTTCAGAGTTATTGAAAGTACTATGTGATTTTTTATAGTACTTATCCCACGGCATATTGTAATCATCTGTTGTTTAAGAAGTTGAGGAACGCCGTATATTTGAAATTTTTTTGATTAAAACAATTCGAATTTAACGGCTCGGCAGCCGAGCCGTGTAAATTGTTCGAAATTGTTTTAATTTAAAAAAAAATTTCAAATATACGGCGTTCCTCAACTTCTTAAACAACAGATGATTACAATATTGCCGTGGGATAAGTACTATAAAAAAATCACATAGTACTTTCAATAACTCTGAAGATGGAATTTTACTTCCGAAAATATTTAGTTTTGAAAAAAAAAGAAAAGTTAAATAAATTCAACACATATTGCATTGTAAATTGCCTTCAAAATCTTTATTTATATATATATATATATATATATATATATATATATATATATATATATATTATTCAGTTGGAAGTCTTTTTTTTATTTCAAAGGGAATAAGCTTTAATTTTTTATCATAGAAATTATCTCTTATAATCACTTATTATATTTTTTATTTAGCTTTTCTCATAGTTGAATCCACACCATCCAAAAGGGTATTAGTGCCATGTGAAATGCAAACAGCCTCATCCAGGAACTGAATTTTGGGTCGACGATACCATTAACCCTTACACCTCCATAGCTATTTACTTAACCTAAGCGTAAAATCATGGTGTAATGGTTAGCTAGCTAGTCTCGCAGTTCGCTTACTACTAGAAATCGAGTTCAATCCTCGTTGGATGCCCCTTACTTGTGACATTGTGTCAAATTCTACTCGTTAGGCAATTCCTTTTTTTAAACCTTACCTCTTCGCCACAGGTAGGATTCGACACAAGTTCGTAAATGTGGAGCATCTGGTGAGGATCGAACACTTAATCAGTGGAAATGGATCTGCGAGACTAACTTCCGTACCATTTCACTAACATTTTGTATCATGTGATTTCAATATTTCATAGGGTTTCTTTTTGCAGAACGTTAGATGCATTTTAAGATTCCAATCAATTGGGTGATAATATTTTAAGCCCTGGTGATATTTAATGTGTATATATACGTTGTCGTTATTTTTTATTTTCGAAGTTTCCTCTGGACATACAGATACACAACTGTCCTTTATGTATGTAAAGACAGATAGATAATTTCCTTCCTTTTTTGTCTTTCTTTCTTTCTTTTCTTTCTTTCTTTATTTGCTTTCTTTTTCCTTTCTTCTTTTTGCTTATTTTTTCTTTCTTTCTTTGTTTTTATTATTCTTTCTTTCTTTCTATTTATCAATCTATCAATTCATTATTTGCTTTTATTTTCTTTCTTTCTTTCTATCTTCTATCTTCCTCTATTCATTATTTGCTTTTATTTTTCTTTCTTTTTTTCTTTCGTTTTTCTTTTTATCAATCTATCTATTCCTATTAGCTTTTATCTTTCTTTCTTTCTTTTTTTCTTTTCTTTTTTTTTTTCTTTTTTTTTTTTTTTTTCTTTCTTTCTTTTTATTATTTTTTTTTTTTCTTTCTTTTTTCTTTTCTTTTTATCTATTCATTATTTGCTTTTTTCTTTCTTTCTTTCTTTCTTTCTTTCTTTTCTTTTTTTTTTTTTTTTTCTTTTTTTTTTTTTTTTTTTCCTTTCTTTTCTATTCTTATTTCTTTCTTCTTTCTTCTTTCTTATCTTTCTTTTCTTTCTTTCTATCATCTTCTATTCATTATTTGCTTTTATTTTCTTCTTTCCTTTCTTTCTTTCTTCTATTCATTATTTGCTTTTATTTTTCCTTTCTTTTCTTTCTTTCTTTCTTTCTTTCCTTATTTGCTTAATTTTCCTTTCTTTTTGCTTTTCTTTCTTATTTATATTCATATTATTTAATCTGTTTTATCTGTGTATTTTTTTCAAAGAACAGCTCCTGAAGTTTGGAATGTTATTTTTATCTGTATTTTAATTTGATTAATTTAATTTAATTAATTTAATTTGATTTAATTTTATCTAATGTGCATGTGTATCTGTTGCTTCTACGTCTCAATATTTTACGACCATAACCGTTATGCTAAGCGCAGCTCCAGGTAGAATGACGCGTTTCAGTTGGAAAGTGATTAAATATAACCCTTAAAATCCTCAATCTGAAGAAGACCGGAGAACAAAGCGGCCGAAACGTTATGAATCTAGCAACCAAGATGAGTATATTAGTCCGTTATGTATGGAGAATAATAATCTAAAACGTTCGTCAAATACAGAAAGACAAACAAACAGACATACATACAGACACACATACCACACACACACACACACACACACATATATATATATATATACATGAACTTAATGAGTCAGATATGCCTACTAACAGTTTTGCTTAGTAGCTCATCAGGGCAACAGTCCGATTCTTGCCCTGATGAGCTACTAAGCGAAACAGTTAGCAGGTATATCTAATATATTTTTGCCAAGACATGCATCAACCAACAACACCATGTTATTTCTTTAAGACTTTTATTCTTAACTTCTTTTTTAACTAAACAGAGCGTGCGTGTACAAGTGAGTCCTAGATAAGGCAAGACATGCCTCCTGCCTGACGTCCAAGCTGGTACTAAGGGTCAACCAGCTATCGCGTGACTTCACGTGATTCGCGGGCTTCTTGCCTTACCTGTAATATTCCACGGACGGACCGCCCCTGATTTGAAAAAGGACCATCCCTGCAGACATACAGGTGGTTGACAATAATATATATATTTACCAACCCCTCCGCACGAGCAAGATGCGACACAAGGTCAATTTCTTAAACAGAGTTCAGCATGTTTGAATTCAGAGTTTTCCTTCTCCTAGACCGGTTGCCTAACCAAGGTTAAATAACCCAGTCTGTCCTACTATTTACCCATAGCTGGAGGGAGAGTAGGATTCATACTTTTCTCAAGGATATTATTGCTAAATAAAATGTAATTACCGTCCAGGATTTGAACTCGGGGTGACGAGTCCATTTCCCATGACTTTAAACCATTACACACGCGCTTCCTACAATAATTATANAACCACATTGTAAGATATAGATATAGTTTGGTGCGAAAAGGCTTGTATATTATATATGCTCTCACTTATTAATATGATTTTCTAGCTATAAAAGGAAGCCATATCCCATTTTACATCATATATGATTACATTTGTGGGAGGTAGGGAGGTAGTTCAGTTAGCGAGGATTACGCGAATGACAAACATCTAGATATATATTATATATAATATATGGGAGACTATTTAGTTGTAATTGGTGATCACTATCACAATGGGTATGACTGTCTTATGTGATGGTATGCTTATGATAGACTATTAACGTGTCTCCTTGCAGGACGTCAGCGAACAATGTCCTGAAAATATTCATGGCAACAGATAAATATTTTAGAAATACCGGTCGTTATTTAAAAAATTGAGGTGATGTGTTAAATTGAAAAGTTATATATATAGTATATCTATATATTATATATATATATATATATATAAGTATACATATATATATATGTATGTATGTATGTATACGTTGTATAAAGAAAGAAGAAATGTGTTGAAAATACAGGAATGGAAATTCGCCGGCAATAAAAGAAAGATTTTGAGATACCAGTAGCTTTCAAAAAGTGAACGTGGTTGATGATTTAAATTGAAAAGTTATATATATATATATGATATTAATTATATAATATAGTATATATATATATATATCGTGGTGTGTGTGTGTGTGTGTGTGTGTGTGTGCTTGTGTGTGGGGGTGGTGGATATACGCTTGAAATGTCTATACGTATAGGATAAACACACTGAGCCTAAAACGGGAAAACACATACAGACACTTTCTTTGTCTCTGTCTCTGTCTGTCTGTCTGTTGTCTCTCTCGTCGTCTCTCTCTCCCTTTCTCTCAATGCATAATATGTCTGGTTCGTAATTATATAATATATATATATTATATATATATATATATATATATATATATATAACGGAATAAACTCTCCTCTATCTCTCTCTTCTCGCTCTCTCTCTCTCTCTCTCAATCTCCTCTTTCCACAGTCCCCCTTTCTCTCTCTACACATCTCTGCTATCATATCTCTCTTTATACATACATACAAATATATTATATATATATATTAATATAATATATATATATTTAAAAAGTTATATTTATATATATATATATATATATATATATAATATATATATATTATAATGCCGTACTTTTTGTATATGTATTGATAAAGCACTGAAGCGTTGAAACGGTAGAAGCATTTCCCCTCAACATCTCTCGTTCTCTCGTCTCTCTCTCTCTCTCTATATATATATATATATATATATATATACTATAATATGTTATATATAATACGTGAGTATTTGCCTAAACTTCATATATGTATAGATAAAACCCACTGAAGCTTGAAAACAGGAGAAAAATATACTTTCTCTTTCCCACCTCTCTTCTATCTCTCTCTTTTCTGCTGCTCTTTCTTTTTTTTCTCTCTCTCTCTCTTCTCTCCTCTCCTCATCTCTCATCTCTCTCTTCTCCATATAACTCGAAGTCACAGTGGGATCAGGTAATATATATGTTATATATATATTAGTCTTACACATAATAGTATGACGTATACATTTATATATATATATATAAAATATAGCATTTATATTACAGACCGCCGCACCACACACACATATGTTATATATATACTATATTAATATATATATATATATATATATATATATATTATATTACTTACACATATATATGCGTATAGATATTCATATATATATATATATATTTATATAAATATATACCTTTATATATCAGACCCGCACGCACTCAACAACCACACACAACCATCACACAACACACACACACATATATATATAAGTATATATATATATATATATATATATAATATAGTATACTTTTTAGGCCTCGTTTCCGCCCTTTTAGATAAAATTGCAATTAAATATTATTGGTTTAACAAACTTGAAGTCATGTTGACTCCACTTTTGTGGGAGCAGCCACCGTAAAGTGGCGAGGAATGTTTTTTTTTCTTTCTTTTCATTTCTTCTTCCCTCTTTTCATTTCTCTTTCATTTACTTTCGCTTCAGTTCTTCTCGCTTTTCTTTCTATTTCCTGCAAATTTATTTTTTTATTTAAATTTACACTTTCCTCCCAAATTTATCATTTCGGAAAAAGGCTTCTCTTAAATCTGAAATTCCCCGCCGCGTTTTGTACCAAAAGCGACGGCTCAGGAAATTAAAATGGGTTTGCTCGCTTGGGTGAGCAATGTATAGACCCGCTGGTTGCGCGCATGCGATGCCCTTGAGTGGAGGGTGTGGTCCTGGCCGGCCCGGGGCTGCGGTGGCACAAGCGGCCGCGGCGGGAGGGTAGACGAGACGGGTACGTGGTACTTCGACGATAAACACGGGTTTTATCAAGTTTTCTGTTCTGTAATTTTCAACTAAGTGTATATCTTTATTCATCTCGAATTATTTTTTCTAGAATACAATATCGCATAAAATGTTTGGAATTAAAGTTTGACTAACTTAATAAATCGCTACAAAGCTTTCACACAACACAACACTACACACAAACAACACACACATAATATATATTATATATATATATATATATATATATATATATATATATATATATATATACTGTAAATGATGTTTGTGGAGTCTGTATAGTAAATTAAATTTTACAGTTAACTTTGAAAACTCTCTGAAAAGACATACTTCTTAGTTCATCATATATATGGATTGTTAATGTATAATAGAGATTGTGTGTTTGTCTGTCTGTAACCGGAAACTAAAATCACTACTCAAGTCACAATTCCCTTAGTTATTGACATCAATTCACCATGATTTTATTTTTTATTTAAACCTCAATTATTGATAAAATTGTTATACCTTATTAATAACGTTGGATTACATACTAATAACATGCAAGTATATTTATATATTCAACAAATAGCGGTTTACAGTGGTGAACGAGAAGGCTAATTTTTGCCATATTAATTTAAAGAATTTGATTTGATAATTATACTTAATACTATTGATTTCTAATTGTTTGGTTTTCTCTTACAAATGCTGAGCAAATCTCGGGTAATAAATCTTAAAGAAATCCCATAAACAAGACGAAAGAACTGTAATTTTATTAAAATAATTGAATAATCTAAACTAAAATGGATAAATTAGAAAATGAAAGACGGGAGTGATGGAAAATGAATGGAAAGAGTTTAGATTTAAAGCTGTTCTAATTTTTTCCGCGATTATACCCCCTCAGTTTTAATTCATTTTCTAAATAGTTTCAAATTTGATATAATATTTTATTACAGAAAAAACCTAAAATACTTGCAGCCCGAAGGGTGCATATATTTGCTAGTATATATATAGATATATATATAATTTATATTATATATTGTATCAAACCCTTGGCACGAGCAGGATGTGACACAAGGTCAATTTCCTTTGGGCGGAGTTATCGCAGAAGCTTTCCTTCTACCTAGAACTGGGTTACTCTAGCCAAGGTTAAAGAGCCGCGGTCTGGCCCTGTCTAATTACCCATAGTTTGAGGAACAATTGGATTCAACCTTTCCCAAGGGTATTGCGCTAATGTGAAATTCCAAACAGCTTCGTCCAAGAATTGAACATATCGGGTCGACGGGTCCATTTCCTATGACTCTAGATTCATTTAGACCAGCGCCTCTTTCAATATAAATCTGTTCATATATATAACGAGCAAGTTGCAGTCACGTGTGTAATGGTTAGCAGCTAAATTAGCAGAGCCAATTGATAGTCAGTTCGATTGCTCACTGGCGCGTCGCATACTTCTGGCCTCGTGCCAACATGCTGAGCTAAGCTTAGTAAAATTAGTATAGGCTATTTACTAAGCTTAGGCTGTCAGATGTGGCACAAGGAACAGAAGCTATAGAGCTATCCAGTTAAGAATCGAAACTCACTAACAATGCTCGGCTAATTCTAATGATTTAGAATATAATGGTTTAGCGTTATAGTTATTTAGTAGCTTAGCTTAGATGTAGCAACAAGGTCAGGAAGTATAGAGCATGCCAGTGAGAAATCGAACATCAATAACATGGTTTCTAATCTAATGATTTTATTAATAGTTTTAGCGTGTATAGTTATTTAGCTAAGGTTAGGCTAGATGTGACACAAGGCAGGAGTATGGGGCGGCCCAGTGAGAATGGCGAACTCACTACAATGGTCTGCTAATTTAGCTTGCTAACTATTACACCACCAATGACGTGCCCGACAAGTAAATATTAAATATACATTGCACTATTCAAAGGAATTTGGTTTTTGAGGCAAAAAATAATGAAAATTGATTTCTATTCGTGAAGATAATTGAAAATTTAAAATTCAATAGTAACAGAATGATATTTTTTTTTTGGCGGGGGGCATGTAAGTATGTTTTTAAATAGTGAGACTAATTCTCTTTTTCAGAAATTTCTGTGTACGTTTTTCCCACCCCCCACCCTACCAGGCCGATCAGGTAACGCAAACTGTCTGTTTCTAATATAGGAATATTAATGCGTATCGCTGGCGAATGTTATTATATTGTCTATCAGTGCACCAAGGACCAGGCTGACCAGGCGAAGTGCATGGGTCATTGCAGCCTGGAACGAAAACTAGGTAAAGAGGCCGCTGACCTGTACCTTTAGCACCTGGAAATGGCATTAGGTGAACATTTACATGATTTAGGTGCAGAAATCTGTAGGCGTAGCCACAATAGGCCAATGAAAACAGCGGCTGCGTGGGCGAAAGTAGGCCGTGTCTATAGAAAAATAACTGCGTAGGTTGTCCACGGGGTTCAGACTTACAAAAAAGAAGCCCTAGACATCGATTACTACAGACAACCATCAGATTCGAATCACTATGAAAAAACCTTCCGACGAAGGCTCCCACGTTTGCGTAACCCTGCAACGACTCTCCAGCTGTACACAAACCGAGGAATTAACATCTCATCTATATTTTCCTAAATAAAAGTTTCTGTTCTTTGACGCCAGTGGTAACACGAGACCCAAATCATAATCCAGTAAAATAAGTCTGCAGATAAATTTTTTGCCCCGCCTCTCACAGGTGACGCCGGGTAGACCTTCTAGTGATGAATAACAGAAACCAAGTCCATCGTCCGGTGGGCTTAGAATACCTGACCATAGCCAATACACCTTTTGTTGAACTAGAAAATTTGAAATTGTTCTTATGGGTACTGGGATACGAGATGAAATCTCACCAAAGACGACATTAATTATTTTTTCAACGATGCTGTTTACGTTGAATGTGAAAAAAATGATTATCACAATAACAAAATAAAGTTAGAAATAAAGTAATCCAGATTACATGAATTTGTAGGAGTAGCGTCCCCGGTCTCCCTTCCTCAAAAATTACTACCATAGGTGACTATTAAAATGAACGACCTCAGCTCAGTCTATTCAAAAACTATCCATCTTCATATCTAATCTATCTATCTTCAATGTGTTCATATTTATCTATATTAACTTTTAAATACTAAGAATTTTTATTTTATTCAATGTTGTTTAATGTCTTGTTTTAGTTTAATAACAAGATTACGACAAAAAAAGAAGCACCCCACCCCAATATATTTACTTGTCGAAAATAATCTATCTTATCTCCAATTTGCTTCAATATCTATCTATATTATTTTGTTTGTTTATCTATGAAAGAATGGAGTGGGCTCTAAAGAGTTTGGACTCGAACATTTTTCCAACTCGAAGTTGGCTGAGTTCGCTGCTCGTTAATATATAATATATATATATTATATATATATATATATATATATATATTATATATATAATATATATATATGCTTTTATATAGACATATATATGCAAACTGAAATAAATAATAAGATGGATAGATAGATAGACTAAATATGAAAAAGATCAGGCAAGCTGAACTATGATACATAGATAGAATAATAGCAAATAAATAGAAAATAGATAAAGAAAATATAGATAATAGAAATAAGAACAATAGAATAGATAAGATAAATGATAATTGAAAATATCAGCTTGCTAATATATAGATACAATGAAATAACATAAATAAAGAAAGAAAGAAAGAAAGAAAAAAATATAGATAGATAGATAATAGGAGTAAATAAATATATAGATAGATAAATAGATAGATATGAAAATAATTCAGCAAGCTAAGCTATATAGATACATAAGAAAATAACATAAAGATAGACAAGATAGATAGAGTTAAGAAAAGAAGAAAGAAAAAAATAAAGAAAGAAAGGTATATATAGATAGATAGATAGTATAGATATGAAAATATTCAGCTAGCTAGAATATATAGACATAGAAATAACATAAAGATAATAGATAAATAAGATAGATTAAAATAAATAAATAAATAAATAATAAAGATAGATGATAGATAGATAGATAGATATGAAAATATTCAGCTGTGCTAGATATATTTGATACATAGAAGATAACATAAAGATAGACATAATATATATATATATATATATATTATATATATATATATATATATAATATATATATAATAATAATATAGATAGATAATAGAATAGAAAGATAGAGTAGAAAAAGAAGAAGGGATAGATAGATTTAATTTTGAAAAATATTCAGCCTAGCTAGATATATAGAAACATAGAAAAACATATAGATAACAGGTGATAAGAAAGAAAAAAGAAAGAAGAAATAGAATAGATAGAAGTAGATAGATGTATTAGATATAAATATTCAGCTTGCCTAGATATATTGATACATAGAAATAACATAAAGATAGAACAGATTATATATATTACTATATATATATATAATATATATATATATATATATATTATATATATATAGATAGATAGATTAGATAATGAGATAATAGAAAGAAAGATTAGATAGATAATAGATAGATAGATATTGAAAAAGATCAGCTATCTAGATATATATATACATAGAAACAACATATAGATAGACAAGTAGGCAGAAATAAATAAATAAAGTATTATATATATATATATATATATATATAATAGATATAATATATATAGAAAGAATAATAGATAGTATAGATAGATAGACCTGTGTCTGCCAGTGGAAACACCTTCGAAGCTTACATATATATGTATCCGATTTTGAACCGATTGTCAGTTCGACGGGCAAGCCGGCAACCCCCACGCCTGTTTATTTGGACATTAACTCGTAAATGGCCTCTACTCTGACTAAAGAGCCAACTCCGGAACCCGGACAGTCTGTGAAGCCATGACATGGGACAGACTAACAAACCATTAATTAATTGTGTGAAGTGTGTTCAGAACGACAAGGACCAGCGCCCTTCTGGTGCTCATTTTGGCGGGGGTGGTTATTTGAGTAAAACGCCAGCTGCCCTAAACCGAGAATTGCGAAATTCCGGAACAAAGATAAACATCTCCATCAATATTATTGAAAAAGCCGGGTTAAATATCAACTGACAAGAATTCGTCAATATTTGATTACATAGCAGGACCTGTGCCCGTATACCATCAGTATGATAATTTAATCATTGCAATGTTTGATATGATTACTTAAGATGCTATTGTCTAAATAGTTCAATACGTAAAAAGTATAATAATGCTTGACTAGCAGGACCTTGTGATATACCTCAGCAGAATAATTTAATTATTACTACGTCGATAGATTACTTAAGCTATTCTAATAGTCAATACCGCGTATAAAAGTAAATAATCTTGACTAACAGGGACCTGTGCATTATACCACAGCAGGATAATTTAATTATGCTACGTCGATAGATACTTAAAGAGCTATTGCTAAATAGATTAATATGCAAAAAGTATAATAATCTTGACAAGCTGGACCTTGATATACCACCCATGTTATTAATGTAATTATTACAAATACATTTATAATGTTTACTTAAAAGCTTAAGGGGCCGTGGTTAGCTCAGTCGGAAGGCTTCGGCTAAGAAATTCACAACTTCCCTAGTTCGATACCGTCCTCGCAACTCAGCGTCTGAGTAGCACAGGGATCGTGCCGGTAAAGTAAGGAGCTGGTGGTAGTGTGGCGCTCCACCTCCAGACCGCCAAAACAATCTCCTTTGGTCTAGCGCAGTTGAAAAGGGTGGAGCTCTCTCGCTGACTGCTTGATTACCACATTAGCCCACCCCGACGACTTACTTTTTACTTTTACTTAAAACTATTCCAAATGTTCAATATGTAAAAAGTATAATAATATTGACTACAGGACTGTGATATACCACAGTATGATAATTTCTTTTTCTACGAATAGTGCAGTCGGCAGTGAACGAAAAAATTGGCGACCTTGTCATGTTTGCTTAGAGCTATTGCTTAAATAGTTCAATATGTAAAAAGTATGATATCGACTAGCAGGGACCTGCTGGATATATCCCTCAAGCAGATAATTTTAATATTACTACTTTCGATATGATATCTTAAAGAGCTATGCTAAATAGATCAATATTGCAAAAACGTATAACAATCTTGAATAGCCAGACCTGTATAACCACAGTAATAATAATTTAATCTGTACAATGTTTGATATGTTTACTTAAAGCAATTGCAAATTTTCAATATGTAAAAGTATAATAATCTTTACTAAGGCAGGATCTGTGATATACTACAAGTATGATACTTTAATTTTTACAACACCTTTATATTTTATTTTAATTGCTATTACCAAAATAGTTCAATATGCAAAAATATAATAAATCTTGAATTAGCAGGACCTGTGGATATACCACAGCTAATAATTTAATCCATCTACAATGTTTGATATGATTTTACTTAAAAACCTATTGCTAAATAGGTTCAATATATAAAAGTAAATAACTTGACTACAGGACCAGTATATAAGAAAATTGGAAAACACACAGGTTTAAACAAGTTAAAACAAGGACTATCCTTTGCTTTTCTCGATTCCTGTGAATAAAATTTTTTTTATCACCTTCCTTATACCAACAAATTCCCTGAGATGATTTACATTAACAAGATCGAACACACTGCAGGCGTCGGCCCAATAAACTTACCACTCAACTTATTTAAAACCTTGGTTTTTTCATTTTCTTAATATACAACATACCGTCGATTCATTCCATTTCTTCACATCAAAAAGTAATAATAATCTTGACTAGCAGGACCTGTAATATTCTTTTCAATTTCATTTTCTCCTTGGTTCTTTTTTAACAATTTTCATGATTTTTTTTTTTTTCAATTCATTCTTCTTCTTTATTCTTCAGTAATGTCATTATTTTCTCTTTCATTATCTTTGTAAGTATGATAGTATAATAGTAGTAGCTATAGTAGTAGTATATTATACTATGTATTTTGTTTTTGTTATTATATAAAATGTAGTTATTTTTGTATTATTTGCATTTTAATATTTATACTAAGCAAAAATAAAAAGACATTTTGAAGATATTGCCTGAGGGGATGGAGCGAAAAATTCAATGTCCATAGAGTGTTACCATAAGATGTAAAAATCGTCCAAATTTTATTAAAGGAGTAAAAAAAAGAAAGAAAGAAAACAAATTTGGAAAATGGAAACAGTTTCCATAACTTTAAATATTATATTAGAAAAAACAATCTATATATAAATATATTAACGCCGGGCATCTATTTATTGAAACAATTGAGATTGTCTAACGTTGCATGTTCACAATTTTGAGTATATATTCTATGTTATGACGTTGGGAATTATGTGTTTGGCTAAAGGTGACAACGTAAGCAGTGACGCCAGTTTGTTACAGACAAAAACCGGAAGCGAAATCTCCATTATTAATAGATTTTTATATTATTATTATATATTATTATTATTATGATATAGTAGTGTAGTAGTGTAGTAGTAGTAGTAAGCAACAGCAGAAGTAGTAGCGCATCAATCATCATCATCATCACCATCAAAAGCAAACAAATTATTTTGTATTCTATTATTTACTCCTTTGAGTTTTCACAGTCAGCTATATCTTTCACTGGAGTTTCGAGTGACAGCCAAGTCTCCTCAGGTCTCCAGACTCTTCTAAGTATTCTGCAGATGCAAGCGGTGTATGTGTCTGAAGGTTTCAATCCTTCTCTATTTCAAACTTTCAAAAGCCTTTTCTCAATCTTTTGGGAACGTTCCAAGGCACCAACACAATTGGTATCACTTTCACTTTCATTCTCCATTAACTTTTTCATTTTCCTGGCAAGGTCGCAGATATTTGTCCAGTTTTTCATTTCCTTTAGCTTCACCCCTGTGATCTGGCTGGCACTGCAAAAATCCACAGTTGACAAGTTCTCTTTTTGTTTATATCAACTAGGTACTGGTTCTTCTTGCGGATAAGTGATCCGTTTTTTATTTCAAAGTTCCAGAAATTTCAATTGTTTCTTTCTCAAAACGGATTCTGGTTTATGCATATACCATTTTTTGTATTGGTCAAAATTACATTTTTGCATAATTCCCAGTGGATCACCTTCCCAACACACTCGTGTCTAGTTTAATTATTATTATTATATTATTATTATTTATCTATTATTATTATTATAAGTATTAGTAGTGTAGTAGCCTCAATCAGAAGTAACAGATGGTTGTAGCGACTTCATCATCAAATCCCCCTCCCCTAACCGTCCCCTCCCCCCTCCTCCTCATCATCATCATCAAAGCAAAAGCAACACTCGATGTAATAAAGTAATAAGAAAACGTTTTATTGGTGTGTTTTCTCATCTCTGAAGACTGATATGAATATGAATTAATTTTGTGAGAATTAATAATCAGTTTAAAATATCGATTATAATTAACCAGTTACTATCCGTTAATTAACTCATATATTATTACGTGACTTTAATTATAATTCACTTTTATAATCCAATGAATTGTGTTTGTGAACTTATTTCGAATTTTCACATGAAGAATTTTAAGTTACAATTAATTTCCAAACGAAATCCTAACGTCTAATTAATGTTTTCAAATTACGTGTCATTTTTTCGTTGTTTGTTTGTTTTTGTTTGGTTTTTTTGTTTTGTTTGATTTTTAACTTTAATAAATTTATTAGAAAGATTACCTCCCTTTATTTATTTCTTCTCTGGTTGATCATCAAATTTTATTTAATCTCTTATCTTTGTATTGTTATAACTCATCATTGTTATTGTAGTTGCAAAAAGTATGCACTCTGGGACGCAAGTAATTAAGTTTTTAAATGTAATATAAATATCAATATTAAATTAGAAAGACTAACGAAACTAAATAAGACGAATATAGAAAATATTACACTTATTCTAGTGTAATATATTAATTATATTATGAATTTAATTATAATTATTTTAACTCCTCTTGAGTGTCACAATCAGCATTAGCTGATGGTCTTTCCACTGGATCTGATGACAGCAAATCTCCCTCAGTCTCGCAGACCCTTCTGAGTATTCTGCAGATTGCCCAGCAGTTGCAATATTCGAATGTTTCAATCCTTCCCTTGATATCAAAACTTTCAAAACACCTTTTCTAATCCTTTGGGACTGTCCAAGTGCAACCGACCAATTTTATTATATATAATTTTATATTAATATTATTATTATTATTAAATTTTATTATTATATTATTATTATTATTAATTATTATTAGTATTCTTTTATATTATTAATTAATTATTATTATTTTATATAATTGTTATTATTTACTTATTATTTTTATCATTATAACATAATATTATTATTATTGTTTATCATTATTTATAAATATTATTATTATTAAATTGTATAATATATTATATCTATATTATTATATATTATTATTATCATTGTATAATATAGTATTTTATTATTATTATCATCATTATTATTATTATTATTATTATTATTATATAATATAGTATTATCATTATTATGTATAACATATTATTATTATATATATCATCATATATAAATATATTTATCTATTATTATTATTATTATTATTATTTATCATTTTATGAATATATTATCTCTATCATTTAATCTCTTCAATCTTTTTATTGTTAGATCATATTTTATTGTAGTTGCAAAAGTATGCGACCTCTTGGACGCAATATTAATTTAATGTAATAATAAAAGCATTGTTCAACGTGACTTTAAGAAACATTTCCTCGCGCTCAGAATTGCGGACAATAGAATAAACTGCCTCGCTTCTGTTTGTAGGCTGCCGAAGCACTGAATCTTTCAAAGCCTCCAATGCTTCCTGTACACAACGCGCACACATACATGCATATTACTACTGTAAACGTCATGTTCTGACACTTATACATTATTTCCTGTGGTACTGACATAAGACTTTGAATGAGTTGTGACCTGAGCACTGTAACACAATAAATTTCATTATTATTCATTATTATTAAAATGTTATATTAATTAGAAAGACTAACGAAAACAAATAAAGAACGAATATAAAAATAATTACATTCCGGGATTTGTAACATGTCTCTAGAAACGTTCGGCTAGAAACACAAGGTTCCTAGTTCGATACCGCTTCCTCTGCCAACTCAGCGTATGAGTAGACAGGATCTGTGCGGTAAAGGTGAGGGAGCTGATGGTACGGGTGTTGTTGTTTTTGTTTTTAATTTGATAAACATTATTAAAAAGATTATTTGTTTTACAATTCTCTTCTTTTTGTTATTATCTCCGCTTTGCAATTGTCTTTTCTTGATTATCTCCCTTTGCAATTGCTTGTTAGCATACTGGCATCAAATTCTACTATGTTTATACAGCGGCTTCAAATTCACGCCTACTCGTGTAATCTGTATACGTAAGCGGTATCGTCACTAAACCCTAGACGATATATGTAGTTGTCGTTTATGAAATCACAATGCATGTTATAGTAGGAGTTGACTTATTTCCCTCCCCTCGGCTGGTGGGTGCGGAGACGTGACAATAGGAATGCCAAGGGTGACGATACTAAATTACTACTTCTGCTTGATGGTGAGTTTTAAAGGGGCTGCTGGTGGCTCCTCAACGCCCCTTGACTGCGACGGACCGTGTCGATGTTGCACTCAAATGTTCGCCGTCCGCTCTGACTCTCTGTGCTGACTTCCTCTCATATATCTCAAACGCCTACGCGTTTCTTTGTTCGCTTTTACCGGGAAAAAAGTCCTTTGTTATTTTGTCGTCCGCCTACTCTGTTTGATTAACCGGAAATTCCTATTTCCGATTTGTACACTATCCAACAGTCTTTTTCTTGGTTATCTCCCCTTGCATTGTCTTTTCCTTGGTATCCCCCTTGCAATTGTCTTTTTCTTGTTATACTTTATGAATTTACTTAATCTCTTTTTTTTTTTTGTTTTAAATTCATTTATGTTAGTTAATGCTTATACGAAAATCTTTGGTTTTTATCGGTCAGAGATTGACGTGCGGCAAGACTATTCATCTCTTCATCATTCCTTGTGCTAGCCTTCCTTTGGATTAATATATTTGCATCTTCACATCTGAATCTCTTGTAGTCATCATATAAGACTAGCCTAGAGCAGAGAGAGAGAGAAGAGAGAGAGAGAGAGATGAGGACGCCTAGAGACAGAGAGAGAGAGAGAGAGAGACGGGCCTAGAGACTAGGGATAGACAGAGACAGAGACAGAGAGAAGCAGAGCGGACAGAACAGAGACAGGATAGAGAGAGAGAGGAGACAGACGACAGAGACAGAGAGAGAGAGAGAGAAGAAGAGTGGAAAGAGAACAGGAAAGACAGAGACAGGAGAGAGCAGACAGGCACGAAGAGACAAAGACAGAGAAAGAGAGAGAGAGAGAGGAAACTGAGAGACAGGGAGAGAGTGAGACAGAGTACAAAACAGGAGGAGACAGAGAACGGAGAGAGAAGGACAGATAGACAGAGACAGGAGAGTAGAAAGAGAGGGAGAGAAGACGAGAGACAGGAGAGAGACGAAGAGAGACAAGAGACAGGAATGACAGAGACAGAGAGAAGTAGAGAGAGACAGAGACAGAGAAGGAGAGAGGACAGAGACCTAACAGGATAGAGAGAAGAGAGAGACAGAGACAGAGACACACAACAAGACGACAGAGACAGAGCAGACAGAGAAAGACAGAAGACGGGAGAGAGAGAGCAGGGGGACAGAGAGACCAGGAAGAAGAGATGAGAGAGAGAGAGAGAGTGAGAAGAGAGCCCTCTTCAAATTATTACGGCATCGTCTCAGAATCCAACCCACAGTCGAAGTTAACACTATATTATACACAATTAAAAGTTCTCCCAAGTTTCTTCTAGACAGTCTAGCCAGTTGGCCAGCAGTGCATTGGTCTAGACCGTCTCAGATTAACTTCTTCGTTTACTTAAGGAACCGTAAGGAAACGTGGAGATTGACTAACGACAAATTTTTTCATCTCTCAATCATCTTGTATTAATATATTTGCATCTTCACATCTGAATTTCTGGTAGTATAGTTTAGAGATTGAGCGCACGTGCGCGGGAGATAGATATATAGATAGAGAGAGAGAGAGAGAGAGAGAGAGAGAGAGAGAGAGAAAGAAGAGAAAGAGAGAGAGAGTTGGATTATTTTGGTGATATAAGTCGTGCTACCATACACCACTTAATTTATAGACTAAGCGAGGTCACGTGGTTTAAACCTCTGCCAATCAACGTCCCTAATGCGTGCTAGTTGACACCTTAAGCACTGATACTGAGAGACGTCCATTTGCAATCATTGACGAAGGACTTGCAATACTGAGGAGCACCAAGGAACAACCAAAGGATTCTTTACCAAGGATTTACGCTGGACAAGTGTTCTTGCTTGAAGCCTAAAGGATGGCCCATAAAATCGTATTTAGATATTTAACAAACTGCTCGGCCGATATACAAAAACTTCTCACCAACAATAATAATCGATGGGAGGAGAGAGAGAGAGAGAGAGAGAGAGAGAGAGAGAGAAGAGAGAGAGATGAGAAAGAGAGAGACACCACTGAGAGAGAGAGAGAGAGAGAGAGAGAGAGATGAGAAAGAGGAGGACACCACTGAGAGAGAGAGAGAGAGAGAGAGAGAGAGAGAGAGAGAGAGAGACAATCCTATGAGAAAATATCATAAAGAATGTCTACAAATTCATATATATACAAAAACTTCTCACCAACAATAATAATCGATGGGAGAGAGAGAGAGAGAGAGAGAGAGAGAGAGACATCGATGAGAGAGAGAGCCATTGAATGAAAGAGAGACACCACTGAGAGAGAGAGAGAGACATCGATGAGAGAGAGAGAGAGAGAGAGAATCCTATTAGAAAATATAATAAAAAATGTCTACAAGTTTTGTTGGATTTTACGTCATGTCAACCCTCTTTGGGTTATTTTATGCTGAAAATGTTTTGCTCTATTCATTCTTGATGGGTATTCAATTTTTAAAACTCATTTTTTAAGTTCATTTTTAATCTATTTAACCTATAGATGGGACCCTAGCAGTACTACCATGGATTGAACTAGAGCCATGAAACCTGCGTATTATTTGTCATAACCCCCTTACGGTTAAACATCTATATATATTTACCAACCCCTCCGCACGAGCAGGATGCGACACAAGGTCAATTTCTTAAGCGGAGTTTAACAGGTTTGAATTCAGAGTTTTCCTTCTCCAAGACTGGTTACCTAGCAATGGTTATAGAGCCCAGTCTGCCCTACTATTTAGGCATAGCTGGAGGGAGAGTAAGATTTCTTCTCTGGACTTTTGGATTATATATATATATATATATATATATATATATATATATGAGTATGAAAAGTTGGAATGAAAACATACATAATGCTGTTAAAGAGAAAACAATTTATGATATAATCATAGCTGATACTGATCATTTTTCGATTTTACAAAATCATCATCAGAGCTCATTCACTCCGTAGTTGTTTGAGGTCGGAGAAGAATGTCAAATCAGTTCACAAACAAAAAACCTTAATACTGCAAACAAGAACGAAAGTTGTTACATTATTCACCAATGTGGGCATTCGCGCCATATATATGTCGGTCATGTCTCTATGTATACCTTTTTGTCGGTACTCAAACAACTACGGGAGTGAATGAGCTCTGATGATGATTTTTGTAAAATCGAAATATTGATCAGTATCAGCTATGATTATATTATAAATTGTTTTTCTCTTAACAGCATTGTGTGATGTTTTCATTCCACCTTTTCATACTGATATTGCCGGATTCATTTCCTTTCTTTTAACTTATAATATATATAATATTAATAATATTATATATATATATATATATATATATATATATATATTATATAAGATTGTCAAAGCTGGTAAATACTATTTCATCGAAACACCAAAGAAAAAACAATAAATAAATGAATGGATAAATAAATAAATAAATAAAATGCGAAATATTAAAATCAAAAGACATTCTGTATAAAATTAAATGATTAATGACAGTCTGCGCTAAAAATTTACACTTAAAACCTTATCTGTGCCGAGATTCCACACCACGGCGTCTCTACAAGACTTCCAGGAAGTTCTGAAGACAAGGAGATGGCTCATCAATCATGATCAGGATAAATCGCTGATGCTGAAGTGGACAAATGATAATTGCTTTTGCAAGCTTTTTTTTTTATAACCAGTCCGATGCAGAATGGACAGAATTACAGCCATGACAACGTGCGTATTCTCCCATATAATCTTCCCACGGTTTCAAAATCTATGAGAATTTACTCAGTTGAACATCAATTCAAAATGTTGGTTGGTTGGTTGGTTTGTTGGGTCTTACGGCATGTCAACCCTGGGGTTATTTTGCACCGAAAAACTTTCGTGTTATTCATTCTTGTTGGCTATTCAATTCTTTTTTAAAAATCTGTTAGACCTATAGATGGGATCCTAACAGGTACTACCATTGACTGAACTGAATTAGAGCCATGAAAAGTGAGATTCTTCCATATAATCTGTCCACGGTTCAAAATCTATGAGATATTATTCAAGTTGCACATCAATACTAAATGTTGGTTGGTTGGTTGGTGGTGTCTTACGGCATGTCAACCTTAAAGGAGTAATCTACACACCCCTGAGTTACAGAATTGGTTGGGTCTTACGGCATGTCAACCCTTGGGTTATTTTATGCCAAAACTTTTTATTTGATTCATTCTTGTTTGGTATTCAATTAAAAAACGCAATTTAAATACATATTTAAAACTTATTTTTAAATCAGTTGAACCTATAGATGGGATCCTAACAGGTACTACCATGCACTGAACTAGAGCCATGAACCGTGCGTATTCTTGCATATAATCTTCCCACGGTTCAAAATCTATGAGATATTACTCATGTTGAACATAATCCTAATTGTTGTTGGTTGGTTGCTGGGGTCTTACGGCATGTCAACCCATTACTCCACACAACCCTGAGTTACAGAATTGGTTGGGTTTTACGCATGTCAACCCTTTGGGTTATTTTACGCTGAAAACGTTTTGTTTTATTCGTTCTTATTTAGTATTCATTTTTTTTTAACTCAATTTAAATACATATTTAAAACTCATTTTTAAATATGTTGAACCTATAGATGGGATCCTAACAGGTACTACCATGCACTGAACTAGAGCCATGAAACGTGCGTATTCTTTGATATAGTATCCTCGCGGTTACACATCTATGAGATTTTTGGCAATATATATATATATATATATATAATAATATATATAATATATATATATATATTTATAGTCACAAATACAATTAAAAGTTTGTCTTACCAATGGTTTCGGAACATCCCTTTTAGGTTATTATCCGTCATCAGATAAAATTAAAATCATCATAAAAACACGAGACTCAATAAAAAATAGGAACGCCGGTGAATGAAGAAAGCAAAAGCAAGAACGAATAACGGATCACGTTCACACGAGGCACGAGTTAAAAAAACTGTCCAATTTTTTCAAAAAGTCAATGTTTCTGATGACGGATAATCACCTAAAAGTGATGTTCCGAAGCCATTGGAAAGACGAACTTTTAATTGTATTAGTGCCTATGAATAAATAAATAAATACAGTTCTTACAGAAGTAATTGAGAACTTTACAATCATTTCTCCAATAACAAAATTTAACTATATATATATATAAAATATATATATATATATATATATATATATATATATATATATATTCAGGAACACCTCATAAGAAGTAGGATGCGATACAAATTCAGTTTCTTAGGCGGAGTTTAACACGTTTGACTTCAGAGTTTTTCTTCTCCTAGACTGGTTACCTAAATTTCATTAGTCTTTCTAATTCAATATGATACTTAATTATATTTAATCTTAGATACTTGTGTCCGGAGAATGTATATTTTTGCTATTATATATATATATATATATATATATATATATATATATATGAGAAGTAAACAAACAAACAATGTGTTTTGATATGGCTTTTTAGCCGACAATTTTTGGAGAATATGTGCTTAATTGAAGTCGTACCTAATTTTGAAAATTAATTAATCAATAATTAATGATTAGGCGAGCATACTTGTCAAAATGAAAGGCTAAACAAATCGAGAAACATCAATCTCTGTATGTACATTTCGGCCGATTAGGCCTCATCAGCAGAGCTATAGACAGGAAGACCGCTTTGTGTCAGGGTTCGAATCACACAAAAAAGCAGTATTTCTG
>JALAJA010000101.1:125676-143176 GCA_023376005.1 Doryteuthis pealeii | reverse complement strand
ATATATATATATAATATACATATATGTATATGATTATATATGTATATTATATTGGTATATATGTACTATACAATATATATATACATAATATATATATACATATATATATACATATTATATTATATATATATATACATATACTATATACAGATATATATACAATATATTATATTACATATAATATATACATATATATATATATACATATATATTAATATACATATATAATATATATATATTATACAAGTATATAGTATATATATAAACAAATATATATATATATTATAATACATATATGTATATATATAGTATATATATATACTGTATAATAATATATATACATATATATTATACATATATATATTATATTATAACAAATATATAATATATATATATATATGGTGGTATATTATATATAGTATATATACATATAATATATATGGCATATATAATATATATAAACAAGTAATAATATATATATATAGTATACATATATGTATATATATATTGTTATATATATATATAGTATATATATATATATTATATATAAAACAAGTATATTATATATATTAACAAGTATATATATTATATATTATAACAAATATATATATATATATAAGCATAATATGTATAGTATATATGTTATATATATGTAATGTATATATATCATTATATATACATATATATTACATATATTATATACATTATAATATATTATTATATATATATATACATATATATATACATATATTATACATATATATAATAATATACATATATATATACCATATATATTTATATATAACATATATATATATATATATCATATAATATATATATATATACAAGTATATATAATATATATATAAACAAATATATATATATATATACAATAGTGTATATATATATGTATAATTATTGATATATATAATATCATATATAATATACATATATTTATATAAACAAAATATATATATAATATATATATATTTATATATATATATAGTATATATACATATCATATTATATACATATAATATATATATATAGTATAATAAACAAGTATATATATATATTATATATACATATATGTATATATATATTGTATATATATATTATAGTATATAATAATATTATATAAACCAAAGTATATATATATATATCAACAAGTATATATTATAATATAAACATTATATATATATCTATACATATATGTATATATATATATATGTATATATATATGTATATATATATATACATATATATATACATATATATATACATATTATATATAATACATATATATATACATATAATATATATATATACTATATATATAATAATATACATATATATATAACATATATATATACATATAATATATATACATATATATATCATATATTATACATATATATATTACATATATATATAAATTATATATATAGTAACAAGGTATATATATATATAAAAACAAATATATTATATATATATAGGCATAATGTATATAATATAAAGTGTATATATATATATGTATTATATATTACATCTATATATAACATATAATATATAAACACAATATATTATAATATATAATATGTGTATATATATAATATATATAATATAGGTACATATATATATTCATATATATATATATATATAGTAAAAGTATATATATAATATACATATATGGTATTAATATATGTATATATATATATATATATATATATATAAACAAGTTATTATTATATACTATAAACAAGTATATATATATATATATACTTATATATATATATACATATATGTCTATATATATGTTATTATATATATGTATATTATATATACATATATATATAACATATATAATATACATATATATATATATACTATACATTATATATAATATATTATACATATATATATATACATATATATATACATATATATATTATAACATATATAATATATATACATATATATATATATATTATATACAAGTATATTATATATATAATAACATATAATATATATATAACATATATGTATATTTATATTGTATATATATATATGTATATATATATAATACATATATATATACATATATATATATATAACAAATATATATATATTATATATATAAACAAATATATATAACATATATAAACAATCATATATATATATATTAAACAAATATATATATATAAACCAATATATATATATATATAATAAAACAATATATTATAATATATATATATATATATATATATATATTGGTATATGTAAAAATAACATATATATACTAAGAACAAATATATATATAATATTTACATATATATATATCAAATATATAAACAAATATATATAATATGTGTATATATTTATGTATATATCAAGGAAAGAAGAGAATAAGATAAAGATAAGTCTATAGAGTTGTTAGAAAATGAACCGAGGCAAAGAGACCATTTCTAATTTTGTATCGAAGAAGGAAGACGTGGTGAGCGATTGCGAGACTTGATGGTGGGCCCCACATCGTTAGGTTAATGTTGTTTAGGACTTAACAACATATGGGCTTAATTTTAAATGATGTATCTGAAAGTACGCATATGGAGCAAACATCACACATATATATATATATATATATATATATATATATATATATATATATATATATGTGTGTGTGTGTGTGTGTGTGTGTGTGTATTTATGTATGTATGTATATACTAGCAAATATATGCACCTCCGGGTGCAAGTATTCAAGTTTTAATGAAATAAAATATCGTATTAAATTAGAAAGGCTAATGAAACTAAATAAGAATACAGATAAAAAGATTTGAAACAGAGGGAGTATAATCGAAAAAATAGAACAACTGAAACTTACTCTTCCATTACTCCCGTCTTTCATGGTTATTTTTTTCTAATTTAAGTATTTAGTTAAAAGAGGAAGTAAAGAATAAAATTACAGTTATCTATTTTTGTTAATGGATTTCATTTAAAATTCATTGAAGAGATTTTTGCTTATATTGATTAAAATAAAACCAAACAGTTAGAAATCAATAATACTAAGCACATATTTATTAAAATCACATTTTTAATATCAATATGCAAATTAGCCTTCCCGTTCACACTGTAAACCGCTATTTTGTTGTATATATAGATATAATTGCATGTTGTTAATATGTAGATATGGTTAACAGTATTAATAATGTAAAACAATTTTATTAATAATTGAGGTTTAAATGAAAAAATAAAACCATTGAGAATGTGATGTCAATAACTAAGGGAATTGTGACTTGAGTAGTAATATAGTTTCGGTTACAGACAGAAAAACACACAATCTCCATTATAATAAGATATATATATATATTTGAGAGAATATGTGCTGAATTGAAGTCGTACCTAATTTTGAAAATTAATTAATTTATAATTAATGAATTAGGCGGGCATACCTATTCAAATGTAAGATTAGACTAGAGTCAGGTCTTAGCCCTGAAGAGCACCAAGCGAAACTTTTAGTAGGTTTATCTGACTCATTAGGTTTAACTTTATTATTTGCTCTACTTAGGTATTGTGCACTCTTTACTTATTAGCTTTTGTATATCCTGGCGGTTTATATATATATATATATATATATATATATATATATATATATATATATATATATATATATATATATATATATACATATAAATTGTTTTTTTCTTTGACCTAGTATTATAGTATCAACCGATTATTTTCGGTTGGTACGACTATCTTGGTCTTTTAATGAATAAGGCGGGCATACCTATGCAAATGTAAGGCTAAACAAATCGAGAAAAATAAATCTCTGTATGTACATTTCGGCCTATTTGGCCTCATCAGCAGAGCTATAGACAGAAATACTGCTTTTTGTGTGATTCGAACCCTGACACAAAGCGGTCTTCCTGTCTATAGCTCTGCTGATGAGGCCTAATCGGCCGAAATGTACATACAGAGATTGATGTTTCTCGATTTGTTTAGCCTTTCATTTTGACAAGTATGCTCGCCTAATTCATTAATTATTGATTAATTAATTTTCAAAATTAGGTACGACTTCAATTAAGCACATATTCTCCCAAAAATTGTCGGCTAAAAAGCCATATCAAAACACATTGTTTGTTTGTTTACTTCTCATATATATATATATATATATATATATATATATATATATAATAGCAAAAATATACATTCTCCGGACACAAGTATCTAAGATTAAATATAATTAAGTATCATATTGAATTAGAAAGACTAATGAAATTTAGGTAACCAGTCTAGGAGAAGAAAAACTCTGAAGTCAAACGTGTTAAACTCCGCCTAAGAAACTGAATTTGTATCGCATCCTACTTCTTATGAGGTGTTCCTGAATATATATATATATATATATATATATATATATATATATATATTATATATATATATAGTTAAATTTTTGTTATTGGAGAAATGATTGTAAAGTTCTCAATTACTTCTGTAAGAACTGTATTTATTTATTTATTCATAGGCACTAATACAATTAAAAGTTCGTCTTTCCAATGGCTTCGGAACATCACTTTTAGGTGATTATCCGTCATCAGAAACATTGACTTTTTGAAAAAATTGGACAGTTTTTTTAACTCGTGCCTCGTGTGAACGTGATCCGTTATTCGTTCTTGCTTTTGCTTTCTTCATTCACCGGCGTTCCTATTTTTTATTGAGTCTCGTGTTTTTATGATGATTTTAATTTTATCTGATGACGGATAATAACCTAAAAGGGATGTTCCGAAACCATTGGTAAGACAAACTTTTAATTGTATTTGTGACTATAAATATATATATATATATATATATATATATATATATATATATATATATATATGCAAAAAATCTCATAGATGTGTAACCGCGAGGATACTATATCAAAGAATACGCACGTTTCATGGCTCTAGTTCAGTGCATGGTAGTACCTGTTAGGATCCCATCTATAGGTTCAACATATTTAAAAATGAGTTTTAAATATGTATTTAAATTGAGTTAAAAAAAAATGAATACTAAATAAGAACGAATAAAACAAAACGTTTTCAGCGTAAAATAACCCAAAGGGTTGACATGCCGTAAAACCCAACCAATTCTGTAACTCAGGGTTGTGTGGAGTAATGGGTTGACATGCCGTAAGACCCCAGCAACCAACCAACCAACAATTAGGATTGATGTTCAACATGAGTAATATCTCATAGATTTTGAACCGTGGGAAGATTATATGCAAGAATACGCACGTTTCATGGCTCTAGTTCAGTGCATGGTAGTACCTGTTAGGATCCCATCTATAGGTTCAACTGATTTAAAAATAAGTTTTAAATATGTATTTAAATTGCGTTTTTTTAATTGAATACCAAACAAGAATGAATCAAATAAAAAGTTTTGGCATAAAATAACCCAAGGGGTTGACATGCCGTAAGACCCAACCAATTCTGTAACTCAGGGGTGTGTAGATTACTCCTTTAAGGGTTGACATGCCGTAAGACACCACCAACCAACCAACCAACATTTAGTATTGATGTGCAACTTGAATAATATCTCATAGATTTTGAACCGTGGACAGATTATATGGAAGAATTCTCACTTTTCATGGCTCTAATTCAGTTCAGTCAATGGTAGTACCTGTTAGGATCCCATCTATAGGTCTAACAGATTTTTAAAAAAGAATTGAATAGCCAACAAGAATGAATAACACGAAAGTTTTTCGGTGCAAAATAACCCCAGGGTTGACATGCCGTAAGACCCAACCAACCAACCAACCAACCAACATTTTGAATTGATGTTCAACATGAGTAATATCTCATAGATTTTGAACCGTGGGAAGATTATATGGGAGAATACGCACGTTTCATGGCTGTAATTCTGTCCATTCTGCATCGGACTGGTTATAAAAAAAAAAGCTTGCAAAAGCAATTATCATTTGTCCACTTCAGCATCAGCGATTTATCCTGATCATGATTGATGAGCCATCTCCTTGTCTTCAGAACTTCCTGGAAGTCTTGTAGAGACGCCGTGGTGTGGAATCTCGGCACAGATAAGGTTTTAAGTGTAAATTTTTAGCGCAGACTGTCATTAATCATTTAATTTTATACAGAATGTCTTTTGATTTTAATATTTCGCATTTTATTTATTTATTTATTTATCCATTCATTTATTTATTGTTTATTTTCTTTGGTGTTTCGATGAAATAGTATTTACCAGCTTTGACAATCTTATATATATATATATATATATATATATATATATATATATATATATATATATATATATATATATATATAAGTTAAAAGAAAGGAAATGAATCCGACAATATCAGTATGAAAAGGTGGAATGAAAACATCACACAATGCTGTTAAAGAGAAAACAATTTATAATATAATCATAGCTGATACTGATCAATATTTCGATTTTACAAAAATCATCATCAGAGCTCATTCACTCCCGTAGTTGTTTGAGTACCGACAAAAAGGTATACATAGAGACATGACCGACATATATATGGCGCGAATGCCCACATTGGTGAATAATGTAACAACTTTCGTTCTTGTTTGCAGTATTAAGGTTTTTTGTTTGTGAACTGATTTGACATTCTTCTCCGACCTCAAACAACTACGGAGTGAATGAGCTCTGATGATGATTTTTGTAAAATCGAAATATTGATCAGTATCAGCTATGATTATATCATAAATTGTTTTCTCTTTAACAGCATTATGTGATGTTTTCATTCCAACTTTTCATACTCATATATATATATATATATATATATATATATATATATAATCCAAAAGTCCAGAGAAGAAATCTTACTCTCCCTCCAGCTATGCCTAAATAGTAGGGCAGACTGGGCTCTATAACCATTGCTAGGTAACCAGTCTTGGAGAAGGAAAACTCTGAATTCAAACCTGTTAAACTCCGCTTAAGAAATTGACCTTGTGTCGCATCCTGCTCGTGCGGAGGGGTTGGTAAATATATATAGATGTTTAACCGTAAGGGGGTTATGACAAATAATACGCAGGTTTCATGGCTCTAGTTCAATCCATGGTAGTACATGCTAGGGTCCCATCTATAGGTTAAATAGATTAAAAATGAACTTTAAAAATGAGTTTTAAAAATTGAATACCCATCAAGAATGAATAGAGCAAAACATTTTCAGCATAAAATAACCCAAAGAGGGTTGACATGACGTAAAATCCAACAAAACTTGTAGACATTTTTTATTATATTTTCTAATAGGATTCTCTCTCTCTCTCTCTCTCTCATCGATGTCTCTCTCTCTCTCTCAGTGGTGTCTCTCTCTTTCTCATCAATGGCTCTCTCTCTCATCGATGTCTCTCTCTCTCTCTCTCTCTCTCTCTCTCTCCCATCGATTATTATTGTTGGTGAGAAGTTTTTGTATATATATGAATTTGTAGACATTCTTTATGATATTTTCTCATAGGATTGTCTCTCTCTCTCTCAGTGGTGTCCCTCTCTTTCTCATCTCTCTCTCTCTCTCTCTCTCTCTCTCTCAGTGGTGTCTCTCTCTTTCTCATCTCTCTCTCTCTCTCTCTCTCTCTCTCTCTCTCTCTCTCTCTCTCTCTCCCTCCCATCGATTTATATTGTTGGTGAGAAGTTTTTGTATATCGGCCGAGCAGTTGTTAAATATCTAAATACGATTTTATGGGCCATCCTTTAGGCTTCAAGCAAGAACACTTGTCCAGCGTAAATCCTTGGTAAAGAATCCTTTGGTTGTTCCTTGGTGCTCCTCAGTATTGCAAGTCCTTCGTCAATGATTGCAAATGGACGTCTCTCAGTATCAGTGCTTAAGGTGTCAACTAGCCACGCATTAGGGACGTTGATTGGCAGAGGTTTAAACCACGTGACCTCGCTTAGTCTATAAATTTAAGTGGTGTATGGTAGCACGACTTATATCACCAAATAATCCAACTCTCTCTCTCTTTCTCTCTTTCTCTCTCTCTCTCTCTCTCTCTCTCTCTCTCTCTCTCTATCTATATATCTATCTCCCGCGCACGTGCGCTCAATCTTAAACTATAACTACCAGAAATTCAGATGTGAAGATGCAAATATATTAATACAAGATGATTGAGAGATGAAAAAATTTGTCGTTAGTCAATCTCCACGTTTCCTTACGGTTCCTTAAGTAAACGAAGAAGTTAATCTGAGACGGTCTAGACCACAGCACTGCTGCAACTGGCTAGACTGTCTAGAAGAAACTTGGAGAACTTTTAATTGCTGTTAAATATAGTGTTAACTTCGACTGTGTTGGATTCTGAGACGATGCGTAATAATTTGAAGAGGCTCTCTCTCACTCTCTCTCTCTCTCTCTCTCTCTCTTCCTGTCTCTCTGTCCCCCCTCTCTCTCTCTCCCGTCTCTGTCTTTCTCTGTCTCTCTGTCTCTGTCTCTCTGTTGTGTCTCTGTCTCTGTCTCTCCCTCTTTCTCTCTATCCCTGTCTAGGTCTCTGTCTCTCTCCATCTCTGTCTCTGTCTCTCTCTATCTCTCTCTGTCTCTGTCTATCCCTGTCTCTCTGTCTCTCTTCGTCTCTCTCTCCCTGTCTCTCAGTCTCTCTCTCTCCCTCTCTTTCTATCTCCCTGTCTCTGTCTATCTGTCCCTCTCTCTCTCCCCGTCTCTGTCTCTCTCTGTCTTTGTATCTGTCTCACTCTCTCCCTGTCTCTCAGTTTCTCTCTCTCTCTCTCTCTTTCTCTGTCTCTGTCTCTCTGCCTCTCTCTCTCTCCCTGTCTCTGTCTTTCTCTGTCTCTCTGTCTCCCTCTCTCTCTCTCTCTCTCTCTGTCTCTGTCTCTGTCTCTCTCTCTCTCTATCCCTGTCTCTGTCTCTGTCCGTCTCTGCCTGTCTCTCTGTCTCTGTCTCTGTCTATCCCTGTCTCTAGGCCCTCTCTCTCTCTCTCTCTCTCTGTCTCTAGGCCCTCTCTCTCTCTCTCTCTCTCTCTCTCTCTCTCTCTCTAGCTGAGTCTTATATGATGACTACAAGAGATTCAGATGTGAAGATGCAAATATATTAATCCAAAGGAAGCTGCACAAGATGATGAAGAGATGAATAGTCTTGCCGCACGTCAATCTCTGACGATAAAAACCAAAGATTTCGTATCAACATTAAACTAACAATAAATGATTTAAAAACAAAAAGAAAAAAAAAGAGATTAGATGAAATCATAAAGATAACCAAGAAAAAGACAATTGCAAGGGGAGATAACCAAGAAAAAGACAATTGCAAGGGGAGATAACCAAGAAAAAGACTGTTGGATAGTGTACAATCGGAAATAGGAATTTCCGGTTAAATCAAACAGAGAGGGGACGACAACAATAACAAAGGACTTTTTCCCGGTAAAAGCGAACAAAGAAAACGCGTAGGCGTTTGAGATATATAGAAGGAAGTCAGCCAGAGAGTCAGAGCGGACGGCGAACATTGAGTGACCATCGACACGGTCCGTCGCAGTCAAGGGCGTTGAGACGCCACCAGCCACCCCTTTACCTCACCATCCAAGCAGAAGTAGTAATAGTCATCGTCAACCCTTGGGCATTCCTATTGTCACGCTCGCCACCCACCAGCCGAGGGAGGGAAATAAAGTCAACTCCTACTATACCCATGCATTGTGATTTCATTAAACGACAACTACATATATCGTCTAGGGTTAGTGACGATACCCGCTACGTATACAGATACACGGAGTAGGGCCGTGAATTTGAAGCCGCTGTATAACATATAGAATTTGATGCCAGTATGCAACAAGACAATTGCAAAGGGAGATAATCAAGAAAAAAGACAATTGCAAAGGGAGATAATAACCAAAAAGAAGAGAATTGTAAAGACAAATAATCTTTTTAATAATGTTTATCAAAGTTAAAAACAAAAACAACAACACCTACCATCAGCTCCTCACTTTACCGCACAGATCCCTGTGCTACTCATACGCTGAGTTGGCGAGGAGCGGTATCGAACTAGGAACCTTGTAGTTTCTAGCCGAACGTTCTACCGACTGAGCAATCCCGGAAGTGTAATATTTTTATATTCGTTCTTATTTAGTTTCGTTAGTCTTTCTAATTTAATATAACAATTTTAATAATAATAATAATAATGAAATTTATTGTGTACAGTGCTCAGGTGCACCACAACTCATCAAAGTCTCATGTCAAGTACACAGAATAATGTATTAGTGTCAGGAACATGAACAGTTTACAGTAGTAATATGCATGTATGTGTGCGCGTGTGTACAGGAAGCATGGAGGCTTTGAAAGATTCAGTGCTTCGGCAGCCTACAACAGAAGCGGGCAGTTTATTCTATGTCTCCGCAATTCTGAGCGCGAGGAAATGTTTCCTAAAGTCACGTGAGCAATGCTGTTTTATTACATTAAAACTTAAATAATTGCGTCCAGAGGTCGCATACTTTTTGCAACTACAAATAACAATGAATGATATAACAATAAAAAGATGAAGAGATTAAATGATAAGAGATAAATATATTATACAATGATAACAATAATAATAATAATAATAATAATAATAATTATATATAATGATGATAATAATAATAATAATAATATGTTATACAATAATAATGATAATACTATATTATATAATAATAATAATAATAATAATAATAATGATGATAATAATAATAATAATACTATATTATACAATGATAATAATAATATATAATAATAATGATAATAATATATTATACAATAATAATAATAATATATTATATAATAATGATAAAAATAATAATAATATATTATGTTATAATGATAAAAATAATAGTAAATAATAACAATTAATATAAAATAATAATAATAATAATAATAATAATAATAATAATAATAATAATAATAATAATAATAATAATAATAAAATAATAATAATAATATATTAATAATAATTATATATAATAATAATATGGTCGGTGCACTTGGAACAGTCCCAAAAGGATTAGAAAAGGGTTTTGAAAGTTTGGATATCAAAGGAAGGATTGAAACCATTCAGAATATTGCACTGCTGCAATCTGCCAGAATACTCAGAAGGGTCCTGGAGACCTGAGGAGATTTGCTGTCACTCAGACTCCAGTGAAAGACCATCAGCTAATGCTGATGTGACAACTCAAGAGGAGTTAATAATTATAATAAATTCATAATATAATATAATATATTACTACTAGAATAAGTGTAATATTTTTATATTCGTTCTTATTTAGTTTCGTTAGTCTTTCTAATTTAATATGATATTTTATTACATTAAAACTTAAATACTTGCGTCCAGAGGTCGCATACTTTTTGCAACTACAAATAACAATGAATGATATAACAATAAAAAGATGAAGAGATTAAATAAAATTATGATGATAACCAGAAGACAATAATAAAGGGAGGTAATCTTTCTAATAACATTTATTAAAGTTAAAAATCAAACAAAACAAAAAAAACCAACAAAACAAACAAACAACGAAATAAATGACAACGTAATTTGAACATTAATTAGACGTTAGGATTTCGTTGGAAATTAATTGTCAACTAAAATTCTCTCACTGTGAAAATTCGAAATAAGTTCACAAACCACAATTCATTGGATTATAAATACGTGAATTATAATTAGTCACGTAATAATAATAGTTAATTAACGGATAGTTAAACTGGCTTAATTATAATCGATATTTAAACTGATTATTATTCTCACCAAAGATAATTCATATTCATTCACGTCTTAAAGAGATGAGAAAACACACACAATAAAACGTTTCTTATTATATTATTACATCGAGTGTTTTGCTTTTGCTTTGATGATGATGATGAGGAGGAGGAGGGGGAGGGGAGGTTAGGGGAGGGGGATGATGATGAAGTCGCTACAACCACTGTTACTTCTGATGAGGCTACTACTACTACTACTACTTATAATAATAATAATAATAATAATAATAATAATAATAATAATAATTAAACTAGACACGAGTGTGTTGGGAAGGTGATCCACTGGGAATTATGCAAAAAATGTAATTTTGACCATACAACAAAATGGTATATGCATAAACCAGAATCCGTTCTTGAGAAAGAAACACATGAAATTCTCTGGAACTTTGAAATAAAAACGGATCACCTTATCCCAGCAAGAAGACCAGACCTAGTGTTGATAAACAAAAAAGAAAGAACTTGTCAACTGGTGGATTTTGCAGTGCCAGCAGATCACAGGGTGAAGCTAAAGGAAAATGAAAAACTGGACAAATATCTGGACCTTGCCAGAAAACTGAAAAAGTTATGGAACATGAAAGTGAAAGTGATACCAATTGTAGTTGGTGCACTTGGAACAGTCCCAAAAGGATTGGAAAAGGTTTTGGAAAGTTTGGAAATCAGAGGAAGGATTGAAACCATTCAGAACACTACACCGTTGCAATCTGCCAGAATACTTAGAAGAGTCCTGGAGACCTGAGGAGACTTGCTGTCACTCAAACTCCAGTGAAAGATAATGCTGATGTGAAAACTCAAAAGGAGTAAATAATAGAAATACAAATAATTTGTTTTGCTTTGATGGTGATGATGATGATGATGATGCCGCTACTACTTCTGCTGTTGCTACTACTACTACTACTACTACTACTACTACTACTAATAATAATAATAATAATAATAATAATAATAAAATCTATTAATAATGGAGATTCGCTTCCGGTTTTTGTCTGTAACAAAAACTGCGTCACTGCTTACGTCACCTTACCCAACACATAATCCAACGTCATAACATAGAATAAATATACTCAAAATGTGAACATGCAACGTTAGACAATCCTCATTGTTTCAATAAATAGATGCCCGGCGTTATATATTTATATATAGATTGTTTTATTCTAATATAATATTTAAAGTTATCGGAACTGTTTCCATTTCAAATTGTCTTTCTTTCTTTCTTTTTTTTACTCCTTTAATAAATTTGACGATTTTACATACTTATGGTACACACTCTATGACATTGAATTTTCAGCTCCCATCCCCTCAGGCAATATCTTTCAAAAATGTCTTTTTATTTTGCTAGTATAAATAATAAAAATGCAAATAATAAAAATAACTACATATTTATATTAATAACAACAACAAAATAACAATAGTCATAACTACTACTACTACTACTACTACTATTACTACTACTACTACTCTTACAAAGAATGAAAGAGAAAATAAATGACATTACTGAAGAATAAAGAAGAAGAATGAAATTGAAAAAAAATCATGAAATTGTTAAAAAAAGAACCAAGGAGAAAAATGAAATTGAAAAAGAATATAACAGGTCCTGCTAGTCAAGATTATTATACTTTTTATGTGAAGAAATGGAAGTGAATCCGACGGTATGTAGTATATTAAGAAAATTGAAAAAAACACAGGTTTTAAATAAGTTGAGTGGTAAGTTTATTGGGCCGACGCTGCAGTGTTTCGATCTATTAATTAAATCATCTTCAGGGAATTTGTTGGTATAAGGAAGGTGATAAAAAAATTTTTATCACAGAATAACGAGAAAAGCAAGCGATAGTCCTTGTTTCAACTTGTTTAAACCTGTGTGTTTTCAATTTTCTTAATATACTGGTCCTGCTAGTCAAGATTATTATACTTTTTATATATTGAACTATTTAGCAATAGTTTTTAAGTAAACATATCAAACATTGTAATGATTAAATTATCATACTGTGGTATATCCACAGGTCCTGCTAATCAAGATTATTATACTTTTTGCATATTGAACTATTTTGGAATAGCAATTAAATAAACATATCAAGTGTTGTAATAATTAAAGTATCATACTGTAGTATATCCACAGATCCTGCTAGTAAAGATTATTATACTTTTTACATATTGAACAATTTAGCAATAGCTCTTAAGTAAACATATCAAACATTGTACAGATTAAATTATCATACTGTGGTATATCCACAGGTCCTGCTATTCAAGATTATTATACTTTTTGCATATTGATCTATTTAGCAATAGCTCTTAAGTAATCATATCGAAAGTAGTAATAATTAAATTATCCTGCTGAGGGATATCCACAGGTCCTGCTAGTCAAGATATCATACTTTTTACATATTGAACTATTTAGCAATAGCTCTTAAGCAAACATGACAAAGGTCGCAATTTTTCTTCACTGCCCGACCTTGCACTATCGTAGAAAAAGAAATTATCATACTGTGGTATATCCACAGGTCCTGCTAGTCAATATTATTATACTTTTTACATATTGAACAATTTGGAATAGCTTTTAAGTAAAAGTAAAAGTAAAGTCGTCGGGGTGGCCTAATGTCGGTATCAGCCAGTCAGCGAGAGAGTCTATCCCCTTTTCAATGGCGCTAGACCAAGGAGATTGTTTTGGCGTCTGAGGTGGAGCGCCACACCTACCACCAGCTCCTTACTTTACCGCACAGATCCCTGTGCTACTCAGACGCTGAGTTGGCGAGGACCGGTATCGAACTAGGAACCTTGTGATTTCTAGCCGAACGCTCTTCCGACTGAGCTAACCCGGCCCCTAAGCTTTTAAGTAAACATATCAAATGTTGTAATAATTACATTATCACACTGTGGTATATCCACAGGTCCAGCTTGTCAAGATTATTATACTTTTTGCATATTAATCTATTTAGCAATAGCTCTTAAGTAATCCTATCGAACGTAGCAATAATTAAATTATCCTGCTGTGGTATATCCACAGGTCCTGTTAGTCAAGATTATTATACTTTTTACGTATTGAACTATTTAGCAATAGCTCTTAAGTAATCCTATCGAACGTAGTAATAATTAAATTATCCTGCTGAGGTATATCCACAGGTCCTGCTAGTCAAGATTATTATACTTTTTACGTATTGAACTATTTAGCAATAGCTCTTAAGTAATCATATCAAACATTGCAATGATTAAATTATCATACTGTGGTATAGGCACAGGTCCTGCTAGTAATCAAATATTGACGAATTCTACTGTCAGTTGATATTACCCGGGCTTTTCCAACTAATATTGATGGAGATGTTTTATCTTCGTCGAATTCTAGCAATTCCGGTTAGGGCAGCTGCGTTTTACTCAAATAACCCCACCCCCGCCAAAATGAGCACCAGAGGGCGCTGGTCTTGTCGTTCTGAACCACACTTCACACAATTAATATGTTTGTCTAGTCTGTCCCATGTCATGGCTTCACCAGACTGTCCGGTTCCGGCGTTGCTCTTTAGTCAGAGTAGAAGGCCACTTTAGAGTTAATGTCCAAATAACAGCGGGGGGTTGCGGTGCCCGGTCGACACTGACAAATCGGTTCAAATCGATACATTATATATGTACACGTTCGAAGGTGTTTCCCCACTGGCAGACACAGGTCTATCTATCTATCTATCTATCTATCTATCTATCTATATATATATATATATATATATATATATATATATATATATATATATATCTTTATTTATTTATTTCTGCCTACCTGTCTATCTATATGTTGTTTCTATGTATATATATATCTAGATAGCTGAATCTTTTCATATCTATCTATCTATCTATCTATCTATCTTTCTTTCTATCTATCTATCTATCTATCTATCTATCTATCTATATATATATATATATATATAATATATATATATATATATATATATATATATATAATATCTGTCTATCTTTATGTTATTTCTATGTATCAATATATCTAGCAAGCTGAATATTTTCATATCTATCTATCTATCTACCTATCTATCTATCTTTCTTCCTTTCTTTCTTTCTTTCTTTCTACCTGTCTATCTATATGTTTTTTCTATGTATCTATATATCTAGCTAGCTGAATATTTTCATATCTATCTATCTATCTATCTATCTTTCTTTCTATCTATCTATCTATCTATCTATCTATCTATATATATATATATATATATATATATATATATATATATATATATATATATATATATATGTCTATCTTTATGTTATTTCTATGTATCAATATATCTAGCAAGCTGAATATTTTCATATCTATCTATCTATCTATCTATCTATCTTTATTTATTTATTTATTTATTTATTTCTATCTATCTATTTATCTATCTATCTTTATGTTATTTCTATGTATCTATATATCTAGCTAGCTGAATATTTTCATATCTATCTATCTATCTATCTATCTACCTATCTTTCTTTATTTCTTTCTTTCTTTCTTTCTTTCTATCTATCTATCTGTCTATCTTTATGTTATTTCTATGTATCTATATAGCTAGCTTGCTGAATATTTTCATATCTATCTATTTATCTATCTATATATTTATCTATCTATCTATCTATCTATCTATATTTTTTTCTTTCTTTCTTTCTTTCTGTCTATCTATATGTTATTTCTATGTATCTATATATCTAGCAAGCTGAATATTTTCATATCTATCTATTTATCTATCTATCTATTTATCTATCTCTCTATTTATCTATATTTCTTTCTATCTATCTATCTGTCTATCTATATGTTATTTCTATGTATCTATATATCTAGCTTGCTGAATCTTTTCATATTTATCTATCTATCTATCCATCTATATCTATTTCAGTTTGCATATATATGTCTATATAAATTCATATATATATATATATATATATATATATATATATATATATATATATATTATATATATATATATATATACGAGCAGCGAACTCAGCCAACTTCGAGTTGGGAACAATGTTCGAGTCCAACCTCTAAGAGCCCACTCATTCTTTCATAGATAAACAAACAAAATAATATAGATAGATATGAACAAATGGAGATAGATAGATATTTTCGACAAGTAAATATATTGGGGGGGGGTCGCTTCTTTTTTTGTCGTAATTCTTGTTTATTTAAACTAAAAACAAGACATTAAACAAACATGAATAAAATAAAAATCTTAGTATTTAAAGTAATATAGATAAATATGAACACATTGAGATAGATAGATAGATATGAAGATGGATAGTTTTGAATAGACTGAGCTGGGTCGTTATTTTAATAGTCACCTGGTAGTAATTTTTGAGGAAGGAGACCGGGACGCACTTCCTCACAAATTACCTGTACTTGGATTACTTTCAATTTCTAACTTTATTTCTTGTTATTGTGATAATCATTTTTTTCACATTCAACGTAAACAGCATCGTTCGAAAAATAATTAAGTCGTCTTTGGTGAGATTTCATCTCGTATCCCGTACCCTAGAACAATTTCAAATTTTCTAGTTTCAGACATACAAGGTGTATGGATATGGTCAGTGTATTCTAAGCCCCACCGACAGATGGACTCTGGTTTCTGTTATTCATCACTAGAAGGGTCTACCCGGCGTCACCTGTGTAGAGGGGGCAAAAAATTTAGTCTCGCAGATCTATTATTACTGGATAATGATTTGGGTCCTCGTGTTACACACTGGACCCGTCAAAGAACAGAAACACTTTTATTTAGGAAAATATAAGATGAGATGTTAATTCCCTCGGTTG
>JALAJA010000101.1:115676-118176 GCA_023376005.1 Doryteuthis pealeii | reverse complement strand
TTTTTCCACTGGGCCCTTTGAATTCTCGCTACAGGGTCTGTCAACAATTTATGCTACTACATAAATTGTAACATCGAGATTTTTTATTAGATTAAAAATCTGAATTGGTCAACAGGTGCCGGTATATTAACAAGTATATTTTGTTCATTGGACCTATATTGATAATAGATAAATAAAAGAATTGTGGGTTACTGAGAAAATGTTATTTATACTAGCCGTGCGTTCCCAACTTTGGACAGATTATATAGTATCCAGTTAATTCTAAAGCTCAGTCGGTAGAGTGCTTGGCTAGGAATCATAAGGTTCTTGGTTCGATACCGGCCCCCGCCAACTCAGTGTATGAGTAGCACAGGGATCTGTGCGGGAAAGTGGGGAGCTGATGGTAAGTGTGGTGCTCCACTTCAGATGGTAAAATCTCCTTAGTCTAGCGCTATTGAGAAAGGGATGGACTCCTTCGATGTCTGGTTGATATTTAATTTTAAATAAAATAAAATAATGGAGAATGTGACGTAAAAAACTAAGAGAATTGAGACATGAGTAGTGATATAGTTTCTGTTATAAACATACAAACACACTATCTCCATTAGAATAAGATGGGAAACTTAGTGAAGATCCAACCATATTCTCTAGGAATTGACCGATAGTTAGAATTTGGAAAACATCTATCTATCTTCTTTATATATATATATATATATATACATATATATATATATTTGTGTGTGTGTGTGTGTGTGTGTGTGTGTGTAATATAGTGAAAAATTTGGAAAAACACAGTTCATGAAAAGAGTTATGTTTATTTCGCCAACGCTGCAGTGTTTCAATCTGTTTCAGTAGATCTTCATCAGGGCTTTTGTTAATTTGAGAAAAAATAAATTTATCACAGAGAATAAGGAGACTGTGAGAGTCTTTTGTTCAACATTTTAAATAGATTAACCAAAAAAAGACTCTCACACATCTTGGCTTTCAAAATCGGTAGAGCTCTCTAGGGACGACATGAATTAACTTTCACTGTCAGCATAAAGCAATAATCGTCTGTTGTTTACAGACTGGATCTCTCTGATGATCATAAAATGACATACGAATCTAACTTACTAACCATTACACCACGTTAGGTGCTCGACTAAGATGTCGAGATAGAACAAATATATATATATATATATATATATATATATATAATATATATATATATATATGAGTATAGATAAAAAGATATGAAAAACAACACAATATGCTTTAAAGTCGACGATGGACAAATTCTCTTTTTTTGTATTAAAAAAGAGAATTTGTCTATTGTCGATTTTGAAATATGTATTCTTTTTTCAAAAACTGTTACAATAAGATATACATGACTGTCGCTGACCGAGAAACGTGTGGCGGATGTGCTTATATTTAAAACTACCGCATAACTTTTTTGCAACATTAATGTTTTCGTTTTGAATTCATATTATTTTCGTCTCCGCTCTTGTTAAGGCCCGAGTAAAACAAGCTCTGAAGATGTATTTTATAAAGCAAAATACTGTTCAATATTAGCTATGAATATGATATAAAATCTTTTCACTTTAACAGCATTTGTGTGTTTTCATATCCTTTTACTATACTCATACTGTCGGATTCATTTCCTTTCTATTAACTATATATATATATATATATTATATATATATATATATATATATATATATATATATATATGTTGTTCTGGTTCCAACGGGAGAAAATTCAATATTTTATAAAAAAAAGGAAGGTCCGCAAAATGTATTTTGTTCTCAGAAAGATTTTTTAAATTCTTTTTGTTTTACATATGCAACACGTGTTTCAGATCTTCTGGTACCTTCTTAGACTAATGTTAAAAATGAAATTCCATTCCACTCCCACAAAAACAGGAAGAGAAGGTGAAATACGCATGTGTATGTATATATATATATATATACACACATGCATGTAAGAATTCATTTTCATATTATCAATCAAAGCCTGAAGAAGATACCAGAAGATCTGAAACACGTGTTGCATATGTAAAACAAAAAGAATTTTTTAAAATTTTCTGAGAACAAAATACATTTTGCGGACATTCTTTTTTTATAATATAATATATATATATATATATATATATATATATATATATATATATATATAATATATATTCAGTTACATTAATCTAATGATATATGCTAGCAGACCATCACAATATGATGAGTTATACGAAGTTAAAATCTGTCAGCATAGATATGGCAATTCCATAGAGAGACAACAATCAAACAAAGTCTGGTGGTATCGCTATGAGTTAGTGCTAATGATGCTTTGGCCCCGAAACCATGATTGAACCCAGAGTCATCATCTGATGAAGGCTCTTTTGAAAGCTATGCTATTGAGCAAAAAATAGTCGTTGTTTGAATTTATTAAATACATTAATATAAATGTCCATGTGTATATATATATATATATATATATATATATATATATATATATATATATATATATATATTTATACATGTGTATATAT
>JALAJA010000101.1:107500-115576 GCA_023376005.1 Doryteuthis pealeii | reverse complement strand
TAGGAAGATTTATTTAAAGATACAACTCCTTATGCGGATATTCAATGCCAAGAACAAAACAATACAAAAAACAAAAAAAGCAAGGACATTAATGAAAATTTAGAATGGGAGACAATTTATAATATTAATACTGATGTTTCTAAATCTTTATCTGTTATCTTCATCTTTTATTGTTTATTATTTTGGTTCAATCCAGTTTCCTGCCGCTTGGGACAGTCTTTAAATATAGTTGGTTTCAATACAGCTGATACCATCCAGAAAATAATATTGTTGAATCGGATAGAATACCCAGAAGAGTCATGGAGACCAGAGGAGACTTGTTCGTCACTCAGACTTCAGTAAAAGACCATCAGAAAAACGCGTTAACTGGTGGATTTTCATTTTCGGCTTCACCCTGTTATCTTGCTGGAACCACAAAATCCACCAGTTAACGCGTTTTCTGATGGTCTTTTACTGAAGTCTGAGTGACAACAAGTCTCCTCTGGTCTCCATGACTCTTCTGGGTATTCTATCCAATCTCAACAATATTATTTTCTGGATGGTATCAGCTGTATTGAAAATCCCCACTTATATTTAAAGACTGTCCCAAGCGGCAGGAACTGGATTGACCAAATAATAAACAATAAAGATGAAGATAACAGATTAAAGATTTAGAAACATCAGTATTAATATATAAATTGTCTCCCATTCTAAATTTTCATTAATGTCTTGCTTTTTTTGTTTTTGTATTGTTTTGTTCTTGGCATTGAATATCCCATAAGGAGTTGATATGCCTTTAAATAAATCTCCTAATGATAAACATGGAATTTGACATTTATTTTTAGAAAAGAGTAGGTCACACAATATAGTCGCAATTCAACAATTACAGTTAACGCAGACAAATATGCTCCCCACATACCATCAGCACCCCCCCCAAACATGGGCGCCCCCTCGTCCACGATATCGCCCATTGATTCCCTTATAGCACTTATTGTGCAAACAGGTAAGTGATATCGTACACGCAGAAGCGCCCCCAGAAAGAGGACCCAGCCATTTGTAAGAAACCTACTCTGTGTAAGGCAATCATTTCACTACGATCACAGAATCACTCAATAGTATCGTGCATTTTATGAGAAACGTGCAAAGTTACGAATTATATCGTGACAATGTTGTTAAGCAGGATTTTGAACTATTGAGGCTAAAATACAAATCGTATTTATATATACTAGCAAATATATGCACCCTCCGGGTGCAAGTATTTAAGTTTTAATGTAATAAAATATTAGATTAAATCAGAAAGGCTAATGAAACTAAATAAGAATACAGATAAAAAGATTTGAAACAGAGGGAGTATAATAAAAGATTTGAAACAGAGGGGAGTATAATAAAAAATGGAACAACTGAAACTTACTCTTCCATCACTCTCGTCTTTCATTGTTATTTTTTCTAATCTAAGTATTTAGTTATAAGAGGAAGTAAAAGAATAAAATGAGTTATTTTATCTTGTTAATGGATTTCATTTAAGATTCATTGAAGAGATTTTTGCTTATATTCATTAAAATAAAACCAAACAGTTAGAAATCAATAATACTAAGCACATATTTATTAAATTCGATTTTTTAATATTAATATGCAAATTAGCCTTTCCGTTCACACTGTAAACCGCTATTTTGTTGTATATAAAAATATAATTGCATGTTGTCAATATGTAGACATAGTTAACAGTATTAATAATGTATGACAATTTTATTAATAATTGGGGTTAAATAAAAATAAAATCATGGAGAATGTGATGTCTATAACTAAGAGAATTGTGACTTGAGTAGGAATATAGTTTCGGTTACAGACAGAAAAACACACAATCTCCATTATAATAAGATATATATATTGAGAGAGAGAGAGAGAGAGAGAGAGAGAGAGAGAGAGAGGAGAGAGAGAGAGAATACCAACTTGTTGGTAAACCCTTGCGGTATTTGTATCCGGATTGTATCCATTCTTAAGTACGTGGGTGTGCCACCCACTCACGTTCATAAGAATGGCACAATCCGGATAAAATAAAAAGTAAATGGCTGGAATAAGCAATAATTCCTTGAAGAATTGCTACGGCAAGAAACTGCAGTCGGAATATTTTATAACATTCGCTTTTAAAAACGTATATATATATATATATATATATATATATATATATATATATATATATTTAGAAAATTGAAAAAAAACAGGTTAAATAAGTTGAGCGTTCAGTTTATTGGCGATGCTTCCAGTGTTCGATCTATTAATTAGATCATCTTCAGGGCATTTGTTGGTATATGGAAGGTGATAAAAATGTTATCACAGATAACGAGATAAGCAAGTGATAGTCCTTGTTATCAATCTGTTCAAAAGAAGTCTGAAGAAAGGACGCTGAAAAGTGGACGGTTTGAATATGACGTCAAATATTCTCTTTACGGTGTTAGTATGAGAGTGTGTGAGATATATATATATATATATAATATATAGAGAGAGAGAGAGAGAGAGGTGAGAGAGAGAGAGATAGAGAGAGAGAGAGAGAGGCTGTGGGGAGAGAGAGAGAGAGAGACAGACAGACAGACAGACAGACAGGCATACAGAGACAGAGACAGACAGACAGAGAAATCGCTGAAAATCGAGTCAACGTAAAATTTAAAATTAAAAACAAATTATAACAAAAAAAAAGAAAAATACTATCAGTACATTCATTGGCAAAACCAAAATAAAGTCAAAACATTGGACACGTCTGAACAAGTCATGTGAATGGAAACGCCCTGGGGGGCATGGGCAAACCTATTTAGTGTGCCAGGAAGAAGATACCCAACTTTTATCTAATGGTCGATTTAATACAGGAAAATAAATGAACGAAACAGCATCTGAACTACGACCAAGCAGAGTGGATCATATGCATCGATAGTTAGACCGACATCCCCTCTAGCGGATCGTATTGAAGGGGGACAGCTGAAAGAACCAAATTCCATAGAGAAAAAAAAAACAAGTTGAAATCTAAACGATGGTTCAGACATAGTATTTACTAAGCTTCAGTCTGAAACATGAGATATATATATATATTTACCAACCCCTCCGCACGAGCAGGATGCGATACAAGGTCAATTTATTAAGCGGAGTTCAACAGGTTTGAATTCATAGTTTTCCTTCTCCTAGACTGGTTACCTAGCGATTGTTATAGAGCCCAGTCTGCCTTACTATTTATCCATATCTGGAGTCTCCCTCCAGATGCATACCTTTCCCAAGGGTATTAGCGCTAAGTGAAATGCAATTACCACGTCCAGGATTTGAACTCGGGGCGACGAGTCCATTTCCCATGACTTGAAACATGAGATATAGGTTACTTACAGAAACAATCCCCCCTGTCTAGTGCTTATGAAAAGGGGATAGACTCCCCATTCAGTTCTGGTGATACCAATAATAGACCATTCTTCGGTCCTTAATATTATATTTCGTGTTGATTTAATTAAGAAAAATGTCCACAATTGAATTCTTAAGGTAATAATTTAGATAAATTCATTCATTTAAAGAATTTAGTGTACTCTAGTTAGACCGACATCCCCTCTAGTGGATCGTACTCAAGGGGAACAGCTGAAAGAACCAAATTCCATAGAGAGAAAAAAAGAAGTTGGAATCTAAGCGATGATTTAGACAGTTATTTACTAAGCTTCAGTCTGAAACATTACCTAGCCATGGTTAAAGAGACCAGTCTGTCCTGCTATTTGCCCATAAGTGGAGGGGGTATTGGATTCATACCTTTCCCAAGAGTATTAGCGCAATGTGAAATTCAAACAGCTTCTTCCAGGAATTGAACTCAGGTCGACGAGTCCATTTCCCACGAATCTAACCATTAGACCACGCGCCCCCATTGATACGCAGGATATAGGTTACTAACTCGTCACCCAATAATACATGGAATTGTTTCGTTGTTGCTTAACTTTCTGTGATGTTATTAGTCTTTTCACCGTGACTTGTTATTGTACTCATATATCCTCGTGGGTTAATACACAAGAGGTTCTTATTGTGTGTGTGTGTGTGTGTGGTGTGTGTGTTGTGTTGTGAGAAGAGAGAGAGAGAGAGAGAGGAGAGAGAGGGAGGGCGGGGCATCAGATATATATATATATATTATATATATATATATATATATATATATATATATATTAAGAAATTGAAAAAAAACAAGTGTTTCCATAAATAAGAGGAATTTATTTATCGACGCTTAAAAACGTTTCGGTTTCTTTAAACCTTCATCAGATATGTATTATGGTCGGTGAAGAAAAGAAATTGATGGATGTTTTATAGATGACAGCGAGATAAAAAAATATTTATAATTTTTTTTTTTGTTTGTGTAACTGTATTTGTTCAGGCGTTAAATTTTTTGAAGACGAAGTCGCGATCCGCACACGCGAAGATGTCATGACGCGTGACGTAACTTTGTTCCCTTTGTTCTCATAAAATCAGTCCATTAATACTTTTTTTCTTGTCTTTTTTTGAATGCATTCTTCCTTAATACATCCTGATGAAGGTTTTAAAGAAACCCGAAACGTCCAAACGTCGATTAAAATAAATTCACATCATTTTTTTGGAATACTTGTTTTTTTTTTTTTCATATTTTAATATTGTTGGATTTATTTCCATATTTACTCCATATAATATTATATATATTTATATATATATATATATATATATATATATATACAGATATACGTTGACTTACTTGCTTGTTCTTCATTCTAGTCGCCATGTTTTCGTTTCCTTCTTTCTATTTTGGCCATTTGTGTGGCATGCTCAACAAGGCTTATGGCTTTGATCAAAGCTTTATTTGCTCTTCTAACTCATCACACGGAGTCACAACCGAGGTAGGACACGTCTGTCCCACCCGGGGTCTGGCTTAAAACAGACTAACTAACTAAATCTCCCGTGACTTGCGATATTCTTGCCTCTAGTAGTCAGTTGAGGCCAGTAACCGTCACTGGTATTTTTCCATTCCCTCAGAGCTCTCGCTACAGGGCTTGCCAAAAGCTATTCCTGTTATTCATTTTTAAAGGTTTGGTTTAGTTTTATTGTTTAAAGGCATATCAATTCTATATGGGCTATTTAATACCGAAATTTGATTCATTTTTAAAAAGTTCGGTTTAGTTTATTTCTTTAACGACATATTAACTCATAATTGGTTATCTAATGCCGAAGTTTGATCTATTTGTAAAGGTTTAGTTAAATATCTACAATAATAATAAACTCTTATGTTCAACGGTGATTATATTTTCAGTGAGGGTAAGCCAACCTGAAAACAAACAGATTGTTTCGTAACTTTCTTCATCTTAAATATCTACTGTAATAAAAAAAAATGTTATGTTCAAGCAAAACAGTGATCACATTATCAGTGAGGGTTGCCAACCTGAAAACAAACAGTTTGCAAATGATTTGATACTTTTGTAAGTTTGATAAAAACAAAATAGACATATTCAATGAGGGTTACCAGCCTGAAAACAAATAGTTGGGTTACTTTCTCTAGTTTTAAATACCTACTGTAATAATAAACTGTTATGTTAAATCAAAACGGTGATCGCATTTTCAGTGAGGGTTACCAACCTGAAAACAAACAGATAGTTTCGTAATTTTTCTCGTCTTAAATATCTACTGTAATAAAAAAAACAAACTGTTACGTTCAAGCAAACTGTGATCACATTTTCTGTGAGGGTTGCCAACCTGAAAACAAACAGATGTGGCAAAATTATTTGATACTTTTGTAAGTTTAATAAAAATAAAAAAAGCCATATTCAGTTAGGGTTACCAGCCTGAAAAATATTAGTTTGTTTACTTGGTTATGTTCAAGCAAAACGGTGATCACATTTTCAGTGAGGGTTACCAACCTGAAAACAAATAGATAGTTTCGTAACTTTCTCTAGTCTTAAATATCTCCATCCTTTTCGAACATATCTCGTCACAGATGATAAAACATGCAAAAGGCACTAATTCTAGGATGGCAGGAAAATAAACAAACTTTATGCCAAAATGACGCCGATGATTTCGATTCAGCCGTAGAAAATCCGAAATATTTAAAACATTTCCGGGACGAGCTATTCCGTCTGGAGAATTCTAGGAACCTTGACAGCATTCAGAGACGTGTCGCAGGGAGGCCGTCTGACAGTTTTCCCCTTATAAATAGCCACTCTGTCATATTGAGAGGCGCGGCCACATCACCAAGCTGTGGTTTCTGGGACGGGAATAAGCTATGGCCATAATTTAATGTCTGAAGACGACGATAAAATCATTTCCAGACGATTAATTTTCGCCGGGAACAATAGGAAGAAGAAGAAGAAGAAGAAGAAGAAGAAGAAGAAGAAGAAGAAGGAAGAAGAAGAAGAAGAAGAAAGGAAGGGAGACAAAGAAGAAGAAGAAGAAGAAGAAGAAGAAGAGAAGAAGAAGAGAAGAAGAAGAAGAAGGGAAAGAAGAATGGAAAGAAGAAAAGAAGAAGAAGAAGAAGAAAAGAAGAACAAGAAGAGAAGAAAGAAAGAAAGAAAGAAGGGAGACAAAGAAGAAGAAGAGAAGAAGAAAGAAGAAGAAGAAGAAGAAAGAAGAAGAAAGAAAGAAGAAGAAAAGAAGAAAAAGAAGAACAAGAAGAAGAAAAGAGAAGAAGAAAGAGAAGAAGGAAGAAGAAGAAGAGAAAAGAAGAACAAGAAGAAGAACAAAGAACAAGAACAAGAACAAGAAGAAGAACAAGAACAAGAAGAAGAAGAAAGAAAGAAAGAAAAAGAAAGGAGACAAAGAAGAAGAAGAAGAAGAAGAAGAAGAAGAAGAAGAGAAGAAGAAGAAGAAGAAGAACAAGAAGAACAAGAACAAGAACAAGAAGAAAGAAAGAAGAAGAAAGAGAAGGGAGACAAAGAAGAAGAAGAAAGAAGAAGAGAAGAAAAGAAGAAGAAGAAGAAGAAAGGAAAAAAAAAAAAAAAAAGAAAAGAAGAAGAGAAGAAGAAGAGAAAGAAGGAAGACAAAGAAGGAAGAAAGAAGAAGAAGAAGAAGAAGAAGAAGAAGAAAGAAAGGGTGACAAAGAGAAAAGAAGAAGAAGAAGAAGAAGAAGAAGAAGAAAGAAGAAGAGAAAGAAAGGAAGAAGAAGAAGAAAGAAGAAGAAGAAGAAGAAGAAGAAGAAAGAAAAGAAGAAAAAGAAGAAGAAGAAGAAGAGAAGAAGAAGAAGAAGAAGAAGAAGAGAAGAAGAAAGGGTGTTTGGAAAGAGGAAGGACAAAGGTAATATAAGGTAAGAAGGAACAGTGAACAAGGCAGAATCGATTGCAGTTAAGAGAGATAGATATATGATAGATAGATAGATATATAGACTGATAGATATGAACAGACATGATCTCAATATATATATATATATATATATATATATATATATATGTATATATATATATATGTATATATAAGTATAAATAAAAGGATATGAAAACAACACAATATGCTGTTAAAGTGAAAAGATTTTATATCATATTCATAGCTAATATTGAACAATATTTTGATTTATAAAAATCATCTTCTGAGCTTGTTTATGCTCCAGACTTATCAATAGCGGAGACGAAAATAATATAAATTCAAAACCAAAACATTGATGTTGCAAAAAAGTTATGCAGAAGTTTCAAATATAAGCACATCCGCCAACGCTTTTCTCGGTCAGCGACAATTATGTATCTCTTATTGTAACAGTTTTTGAATAAAGAAGACATATTCCAAACTCGATGATAGACAAATTCTCTTTTGCAAACAGGATGAGTATTAACCCGTTGACGGTAGGCACGCAACGGATTTTTAGAAAAGATTTTATTTTTGTATTTAAATTTTTATTTTTGTATTATATATATATATATATATATATATATATATATATATATATATATTGAATTTTGATATTGAATTTTTGATAGAGGAATTATATATATAATTGATAATTTTGAATCATATTACCACGACCAGACAACTCGGCAAACTAATTAATGTTACCATTGACTAGATGATTTGGCATTCTCCGTTTGTGGCATGGGCTGGTGGCCCAGTGTGTTGAGTCCCCGCTCTTCACGCTGTGGTCCG